>JAQZBX010001240.1:0-86316 GCA_029593785.1 Cabassous unicinctus | reverse complement strand
CAAATGTCTCACGACAATGCAAGGGTTGGTGGACGGTTGATGTCTGGGACTCCTGTATGATGTTATGAATGTTTGCTTTGTAAGTTCACAACTCTTACTATACACTTATTGTTTATGTTTGTTCATGTATAAATGATAGAAAAATAATAATATAACTGGGTGGGTTGGGGGAAAATACTTTGGTTAGTAGTAATATTTTGAGGATGCTCTTTAATCATTAGTTAAAATGTTTAACAACAATGCAAGGTATTGGTGGTAGGGTGAGGTATGAAAGCCATGTATGATGTTATGTGTGTTTGTTTTGTAGGTTCACAACTATTGCTATACACTTATTGTTTATGTGTGTTCATGATGAGTGATAGACTTCAAGAAATAAAAAAATTTTTTTTGAAATTTAAAAATGCAAAAATAAAAATATAGGGGATTCCCACATGCCCCACCCCCTCTGACACCAAAAACATCCCTCATTATGTGGTACATTTGTCACAATTGATGAATACGTATTGAAGTATTGCTATCAATGATGGACTATAGTTTACATTATAGTTTACACTCTATTCCACACAATTTTGTAAGTTACAGCAAATATATAATGGCCTGTATCTGTCATTGCAAGGTCATGCAGGACAATTCCAATGTCCCAAAAATGCCCCCATATTACACCTATTCTTCCCTCTCCCTCACCTCTGAACCTCTGGTGGCCACTGCCTTTATAAAAATAATACAAGTTCTTCCATTGCTAGAATAAAAATAAGTCTATAATAGAATAATTAAATGTAAATGGATTAAACTCTCCCGTCAAAAGCAGAGATTGGCAGAATGGATTATAAAGCATAATCCAACTCTATGCTGCCTGCAAGACACTCACCTTGAAGTCAAAGATTCAAGTAGGCAAAGGTGAAAGGATAGAAAAATATATATATACCATGCAAGTAGTAACCAAAAGAGACCTGTGTTAGCTATACTTATATTAGATAAAAAAAGAAGAGGGACAAAGATGGTCATTACATACTGATAAAGGGTCCAATTCAACAGGAATATGTAATAAATATAATCATATATGCACCTATCAGCAGTGTCCTAAAATATATGAAGCTCTTACTAACAGATTTGAAGGAATAAATCGACAGTTTTAAATCAATAGCAAGAGAGTCACATAACGCTCTAAATAATGGATAGAACATCTATGCAGAAGATCAATAAGGAGGTACAAGACTTGAATAATACAGTAAACCAAATAGACCTAACAGACATATACAGACACTGCACTCAATGAAAACAGAATACATATTCTTCTCGAGGGCATATGGATCATTCTCCAGGATAGACCATTTGTTACAATACAAAAGAAATCTTAATAAATTAAAAATATTAAAATAATACAATATTTATACTCTGCCACAATAGAATGAAGCTAGAAATCAATAATAGAGGGAGAAAGGGAAACTTCAAAAATTATGTGGAAATTTAACAACATAGTCTTAAAGAACCAGTGGGTTAAAGAGAAAATCAGAAGCAAAATTAGGAAATATCTTGAGGTGAAAGAAAATGAGAATACAACATACTAATTATTATGGGATGCATCAAAGAGAGTGCTGAGAGAGAAATTTATAGCTCTAATTGCTTACATCACAAAAGAAGAAAGACTTCAAATCAGAGATCTAACTTCGCTATTGGAAGAACAATAAAAAGAAGAGCAAACTAAAAACAAAGTGAGCAGAAGGAAGGACATAACAAAGATTTAAGTACAGACAAATGGATAAAAAAAACACAATAGAATCAACAAAACCAAAACTTGGTTCTTTGAAGAGATTAATAAAATTGACAAACCTTTAGCTAGACTGACAAAGAAAAAAGAGAGAGGATACAAACAATGACAATCAGAAATGAAAAAGGAGGCATTACCACTCTGAAATAAAAAGGGCTATAAGTGGATATTATGAATAACTGCATGCCAATAAATTAGATAACTTAGAAGAAATGGACAGATTCTTAGAAACATACAAAATCCCTGCATTGACTCAAGAAGAATTATAAGATCTCAAGAAACCAATTACTCATAAAGAGACTGAATAAGAATTCATAAAAATTCCAACAAAGAAAATCCAAGGAACAGATGGCTTCACAGGGGAATTCAACCAAACATTCCAAGAAGAACTTAACTATAATTCTGCTGAAATTCTTCCAAAAAAATTGAAGAGGAGGGAACACTCACTAGCTCATTCTATAAGAAAACTACAGATCAATATTTTTTTCTGAATTTAGATGCAAAAATCCTCAACAAAATACTAGCAAACTGAATCCAACAGCATATTGAAAGAATTATACACCATAATCAAGTACTATTTATCCCTGGTATGCAAGGTTGGTTCAATGTAAGAAAATTAATTAATGTAAACCACATTATCAGAATGAAGTTAAGAAAAAAAAAAACAAAAACACATGATCATCTTAATTGATGCAGAAGATGCATTTGACAAAATACAGCACCCATTCTTTATAAATAAATAAAAAAACACACTTAGAACACTAGGAATAGAAGGAAATTTCCTCAACAGGATAAATAGCATATATGAAAAGCCCATAGTTAACCTCCTACTTAATAGTGAAAGACTGAAAGCTATCATCTAAGATCTGGAACAAGACAAGGATGTCCACTGTCACCACTGTTATTCAATATTGCACTGAAAATTCTTGCCAGAGCAATCAGGCAAGAAAGGGGAATGAAAGGCATCCAAATTGGAAAGGAAGAAGTAAATCTTTCCCTATTTGCAGATGATATAATCTTACATACATAAAATCCTGAAACATCCATAACAAAGCTCCTAGAGTTAATAAATGAATTCAGCAATGTGGTGGGGTACAAGATCAAAACCTAAAAATCGGTAGTGTTTCTATACACAAGCAATGAACAATCAGAAGAATTCAAGAAAAAAAATTCCATTCACAATAGCAAATAAAAGAATCAAATATCTAGTAATAAATCTAACATCTAAAGGATGTAAAGGACTTGTACAAAGGAAACTATAAAACATTGTTAAAAGAAGTTGAGGAAGACCTAAATTAATGAAAGGAAATTCTTTGTTCATAGATTAGAAGACTGAAAATTATTCAGTTGTTAATACTACCCAAAATATTTATAGATTCAGTACAATCCTAATAAAATTTCAAGAACTTTCTTTGCAAAAATGAAAAAGCCAATCATCACATTTATTTGGAAGAATAAATGGCCCAAAAACAAAAGCCTTCTTGAAAAAGCAGAATGAAGTTGGACTCATACTTCCCAAGCTTAAAACTCATTACAAAGCCACAGTAATCAAAGCAGCATGGTGCTTGCACAAGGACAGACATTCATACTAATAGATTAGAATTGAAAGCTCAAAAATCAACCCTCTCATTTTTGTCCAGCAGATTTTTGACAAGGTGTCAGAGACCACTGAAATGGGAAAGAATAGTCTCTTCAATGAATTTTGTTAGAAAAACTGGATCTTCATTTGCAAAGGGAAGAAAGAAAGAAAGAAAGAGAGAGAGAGAGAGGGAGGAATGGAGAGAGAGAGAGAGATGAAGGAAGGAAGGAAGGAAGGAAAGAAAGAAGGAAGGAAGGAAGGAAAGAAAGAAAGAAAGAAAGAAAGAAAGAAAGAAAGAAAGAAAGAAAGAAAGAAAGAAAGAAAGAAAGAAAGAAAGAAAGAAAGAAAGAAAGAAAGAGGGAGGGAGGGAAGAAGGGAGGGAGGGAGGAAGGAAACCCCTATCTCACACCATGTACAAAAATCTCAAAATGGATCAAAGACCTAAAAATAACATCTAGAACTACCAAACTCCTAGAAGAAAACATATGGAAGCATCTTTAGGACCTTGTGTTAGGCAAAAATTGTCTAGACTTTACACCTAAAGCACAAGCAACAAAAGGAAAAATAGATAAATGGAACCACATCAAAATTAAAAACGTTTGTTCCTCATAAGACTTTATCATGAAAGTGTAAAGACAACCTACACAATGGGAGAATATATTAGGAAACCACATATCAGATAAAAGATTAGTATTCAGGATATAAAATAAATACTTCAATTTAACAATGAAAAGCCAACCCAATTAAAAATGAGCAATAGACTTGAACAACTATCTCGCCAAAGAATCTATACAAATATGGCCAGAAAGCACATGAAAAAAATGTCCAACATCATTAACCATCAGGGAAATACAAAACAAAACCACGAGATGCCATTTCATACCATTAAAAGGGCTGCTACTTAAAAAATGGAAAATAAGTATTGGTGAGAAATAGGAACACTCATTCATTGCTGGTGACAATGCAAAATGGTGCAGCCGATGTGGAAGACAATTTGGCAGTTCCTCAGAAAGCAAAATATAGAACTACTCTCTGATCTGGCAATCCCATTACTGAGTATATACCCAAAAGAAATGAAAGCAAGTGCTTGAACAGATATTTAAACTCTGATGTTCATAGTGGCATTATTCACAATTGCCCCAAGATGGAAGCAGCCCAAGTGTCCATCAACTGATTAATGGATAAATAAAATGTGGTATATACATACAATGGAATATTAATCAGCTGTAAAAATGAAGTCCTTATACATGCGAAAACATGGATAAACCTTGAAGACATGTTGAGTCAAATAAGCCAGACATAAATGGACAAATATTGTAGGTTCTCACTGGTTTGTTACAATTAGAATAAGCAAACTCATAGAGTCTGAATCTAGAATATAGTTTACCAGGGGATGAGGTGGGGATAGGGAATGGGAAGTTCAGGTTTCAAAAGTACAGTGCTACTATTTGGAATGATGGAAATGTTTTGGTACTGGATGTTGGTGATGGTAGCACAACATTGTGGACACTATTAACAACACTGAAATATATATCTGAATATGATTAAAAGGGGAAATGTTGGATTGTATATGTGGTAATAGAATATTTCTTTTAAATGCATTGAACTACACTACACAGTGAATTATATAAATGTGTTATTATCAATTGTAACAAATGTTACACATCAATGCAAGATGTTGGTAGAGAGGTGGTATATGGGAATCCTGTATTTTATGCATGATTGTTCTGTAAACCCAGAACTTCTCAAATAAAGAAAGAAATGTATATAAGATCATCTCACTCTTATGTTTAATGTCCTCCAACGGTTTCTTAATCAGAGAAAAACTAAAGCAGCATTTCTTTAATTCCTGACAGTACCTCACCTGTTCTACTCTCCCCATCATCTTTCCTCCCTGATTTCATCTCTTGCTCTCCTCATTCACTCTGTCCAGACACCCTGGTTAAGCTATTCTTCAAACAAGTTCAGAGTGCTTCCATCTCAGGCTGTTTGAACCACTGTCCCCACAGATAGTCATATTTCTAGAGCTCTGTTTTTTTTCAGATCTTTGCTTCAACTGTCACTTTCTTTATGAGGCTTTCCCTCACAATTTATTAAAAGTTGCATCCCCAGCACTTCTTATCTCCCTTCCCTGATTGAAGTTTCTTCAGAGAATGTATCACCTTTGGAAAAACTATGTATTTATTTGCTTATTTTGCTTACTAATAGTTTCCTCCCACTTAAATGTAAGTTGCACGAAGGCAGAATTTTGCCTGTTTTATCCTCTGCTATATCAACTCTCCTAGAACAACTCCTGGTGCAAAGTAGCTTCATAATTAATTACTGAATGAATGAATGAATCTTAATTACTCTAAGATAATTTGCTTGCATTGTCAGACTGCAAAGATACAGTAATTTAAAATGTCTACAAATTTCTTTAAATATATAATTGTATTATTTTTTATAAACTGCTAATTATAATTAATTTCTTTTTTTACACCCTGCATGGTAATTGAATTTAGTATCTATTAAATAATGGAATCAATTACATGACTACTCAAAATTAGACTACTTTGCTTCTGGGTTAAGAACTGGGAATCAATTTTTGTTTTCTGATCACATCACCATGCCCACACAATTCTTTGCTTCAATACTTTTCAAATATATTCTTTCTTTCTTTCTTTTCTTTAGCTCTCTTCTGGTCAAGGCTATCATCACATCATACCTTAGCTGCTAAAATCACTTTTACCTTCCTTTCAACCCTCCATACATCACTTCCCATAGCTGCTCAAACACTGAGGTGTGTTTTTTTCTATTTTATTCCATCTAATTTTAAAAGAATTTATATTGTGGCCAATGTGATAAGGCAGGAAACAAAAAGTACAGCTATAGATATTGTAAGACAGAAGTAAAATTACGTGTAGACAATGTCGGTGTTTCAGAGGAATTCCAAAAGAAGCACTGAAACACTCTTAGAATCAGAAAAAGAGTATTTAATGAGGAGGTAAGAAACAAAATAGTTACGTACACTTTGACTTGCTAGATAATCAGTCAAAATATAAAAGCAGAGAAAGAAATCAGTTAAAGTAACAGCCATCCCAGAGCACCAGGACTGGCTTCCCCTCCAGCTCTGAGCACTTTGTCACTTGGACTCCGTGGCAGCTTTGCTGGTGGTAAGACCTCAACATTGCTTTATGAAAATCTCTCACAAGAGCTCATATCAACCTTGAAGAAGGAAGAGAGAGAGGAAGGGGAGGGAGAGAATTCGCCTCTTCCTCCTAAATTCCTTCCTACCTCACTTAAGTTCTTTCCCCCAACGCCTTTAGAGAAGAAACTCAGCCTCCAAGTTAGTAATGTTTGTTGAATTTTCACCTCCAACTTCTTTTTAGTACCTAGGCAACAGAGGAGCTAAATATGATCCATTAAATAAGGGTCTCGGCTTTCAACTAAAATGCCCATATCAGGTACTTCCTAGAAGATAGCCGCATTCAGCCTACTGGAAATATTTTAAATCTCAGCATCCTGTGAGATAGAAACAGCTTAAGGCCTTTAATGGCAGACTTATGATTTGTTTTACACTGTATTGTGTGTGGTGTTGCAACTTTGACCATTCAAGGTTTCAAAAATTGAAAATAAAACACACAAAAAAAATAAACTCTCAGGACCTATGGGCCTTTAGAGAGATTATCAGGTGGAACTGAGATTGTTTCATGGTCAATGTCAGTTCAAGATCACACACAAATCAGTAATAGACCTTGGGATCAAACACAGCTCCCCAGACCCCCAAGCCTATAAATATCAACTAACCTACTCATCTATAATATTTGAAAAAGATTTTGAGGTAGGATTTTAAGTTTACTGAGAATTATATGACTATAAAAGATCATCTCCATAGGAGAACATAGTTACTGGTCGCTAGAAGTATTTTCAACATAATTCACTATTTCAAAAACAGTACATTCATTCTTACTGGGTGAAATTTTCCCCATTAAAAATAAAATAGTAGAGGACATGTGTTTAGAGGGGTTTGAAAGTCCAACCAATATACTTTGTCTGGCTTTACAAAACTAACATTCTTTGTAAAGTTCTATTATTTTTTCTAAAATGTAAAAGTACTACAGAACATGCAAAATAATCACTCAGCATTTCCCCTCCCCATTTCTCCTTATATTCCAGTCCACTGACTAGTCAAAATAAATTGTGTACACCCAGGAGAATTAATTTTTACAAACACCCACACTTTGATACTAAAATAATGCTGCCTCCTACATTTCACCAGAGCTGTAAAATGTTCATTTACTGCTGTTTCCAAGGATCTCTCACAGGCCAGCTGGAACTGAAGAAACAATAAATTGAGGAACATAAAATACCTAAACTAATTTTAACTCTCAAGGTTCATGTAATACAAAGAATTACTGTAAAAAAATAGTTATTGGAGAAAAAAATGTTTCTAAATTGTATTATTTTGTAATGAATAGCAGAGAAATGTTATCTGAAGAGCATGTGGGAGGAAAAATAATCAATATTTATAAATCTAGGATATTTCCAAAATATTTTAAGGGAACCAGGTGAATAAGTGAAAAGATATATCATATTCATTAAAATTTTTAAACCACAATATATTTATAATTTACTAGTTTTCTAATTAATATTGTCATTAATATGAATGGCCATGTGTGTTTTTGTTCCTTGCACTTGGATCAATATTTCCAAGTTTCCTTGTAAGAAAACATAGCTCTTTGGGATTTACTGCTATGATGCTATACTGAATAACCTACATTCAATGAACGTCCCATTAAACAGGCTCAATGTACAAATCTTTGCAGGATAGTCTCTCTTGAAAGAACAGATTCTTTAGGAAAATAATTTTAACATTAAGTACAAAATGAATGACAAAACTCTATTAGAAAACTGCTAATAAGTACTTATTTGGGAGTTCATTGAATGTTGAAGAAATAAATTGGAGTAATTGCCTGGAGTACTGGCCATGCACCCTTCATTATAACTCAAACTCCAATAGAGGCATCTGATACAAACTGAACCAATCCATTTCTCTCTCCTATGATTTTGCAGTGGAGTGTGAGTTTCAGAGTGGAATAACTTCCATAGCAGTTTTAAATGCAAAAGAATTAACAACATTTCCATAATGTAGATATATTATAGGGAGAGATATCACTATCTCAAAGTCTGGTGTAAATTATTAAGAAAAAATATACAATGGGCATAAACACTAAAAATTAAATGCAAAGCACTTAACAGTTGATTTTATCTGAATTAAAATTTTATTGGTATTAATCTAAATTATGTGATTATAGGTAAAAATAAATTTATCCACTTTGGGCTAATGTTTTTGATATTGTTAAGATTTTCTGACAGTTACTGAGGGACTATAAGGACATTGCTATTTTGAAACTTAAAAACTGTTAGACTATTTCCCATGGTCTCTGTATTGATCCTGATTAAAAGGTTATTCAATATAACATCATATCAGTAAATCACCAGAAAATTAGTTCCTTTGCAGTACCTTATAACTCCTCCTATTTGGCTAAAATTAAATAATGGTTTATTTGCAATTGCTTCTTTAAGAAACTCATTTCATTAAAAAAAGTCTATTTTCAATTATGCATATTTTCAAGTCAAACTATTTTTTTATAGTGCTGTGGAGGATATAGTTATCAACACTTGATCAATTTGCATGCCTGACAATGAGGCTTATAATGCAACAATTAGAATTAGAGTTGACTACATGTAGAATGCTGGGCCTATATTACCCAATCCTTATATCCCTTCCACCATTCCTATATAAATAGATGAAATATGTCAACTTGCTCCTTGAGGGCACAAATCCATGTTTTATTATGTTAGTATTCCCAATGCCAAGCATAATTCCTGGGACATATCAATATTTCATAAATATTCATATAAATATGAACTCAAATTGTGACTTGGAAATCTTTAAAATATTAAATGTGCTTAGATATTTATAGATTAAGGAAAATTACATATTGAAGTTTACTTGATTTAATACAACTAATTCCCAAAATGGAGAATCTGAAGTATTGCAAAAGAGATCAAATTATTTCCCAGAACCCAGTAATAGCTTGCACTTATTTTTATTATTTTGAAGCATGGAAATAAATAGCACTCTGTCCAGTTCAGCATCCCATTTCTAATGTCATGACTATCAAAACTGATACTCCCCAGTCAGTTTTAGATCATGGCAATAATTGTTGACCTTATGCATGCTGATTTAGTCTTGCCAACATACAAAGGTACTTACAAAATATGTGCTCAGAAACATATATGATTAGATGTTAAAGGAAATTTAATCTTCATCAGACAATCTTTTTTTTTCAAATAGCTCTGTTAAATAGCTCAAAATCAGTGAGCTATGATTACAGTACACATTCTAGCATACTGTCTAACAGAGAGTAGCTATTCAGCAAATATTTGTTCAATGAATGACTGAAAACAGCATGAATCAATAATTGGAAAGCAGAATAAAATGTTTTTGGTGTCATAGAAATAATTTTCCAGTTTTTGGGTTCTAGTCCAAAAAGTGTTAATGATCAACTCATGTGTATTAACTAAGAGGCATTGATAGAGTATTTATGGCATTTCCAAAGAGGTTACTTGATTTAAGTTTTTGTAAATGTTCACTTTTATTTCTAAATAAAATACTTGCAGAAAGTATTGTAAAAACAATAATAAAAGTATAACCCAATTTCTCTAAATTATAATATCAAACATGGAAATTATGTTCAGTTCTCAAGTGTCCAAAAATTAAAATTTGCTGAAAGCATTCAGGAATATATATATATATGTGTGTGTGTGTGTATATATATGTGTGTGCGTGTGTATATATTTGTGTGTATGTGTGGCTTTTTAGGTCAAAGTACCAAATCCTGATGGTATTACAGCTTAACTTATCATATAACCAATAAAATGCACAATCTATATGGTTATATATATATATTTAAATACTTTACTCAAACTACACTGTCATAGGTAATAATTATACAATTTACATTTGAAAATTTTCCTTATGTTTAATGAGATTTTCTAGTATAATGGCTTCACGATTAACTGATTAAATAGAAAGAAATTATTTTTTTAAGAAATCTATAAGCTGATGGCTTTTTATATATATATATAAATTCTGAGGAGTATAAAATTGAAAAAAAAAATTTGAGAAGTCCTTCATTGTTACAAGTTACTTCTCTTAAAAAGAAGAAATGCAATTGAAGGCGGTTGTGAGCATAGAGTGATATGATTTTCAATGGAAACTACTTAACAAAACTGAAAATTATTGGATAGGGAAAAATATCTGTTTATGAATGGCATGTTGTGCTAAGTACTTTCTGTTTATCCTTCCAGATCCATTCTCTTCCCTACTATTTTCCCTGGGAGACTACACTATCCAGGATCCCTTAACCAAGTTTCTTGTTGAGCTCAGTCATGGAAGGCATTGACAGGGGGTCAAAAGTTGGGAGGAAAGAGAGAACAATTTACATATTTCCAACCCTCCAGCCCTACGCCAATTACTTACAACTCCTAATGAGAAGCTCAATGGTAAGAAGGTTTCCCAGTGTTGCATTTTTTGGGTGCTGCCTCTCCTAGTTTAGTTCCCTTAATTATGTCCATATCTTTGTAAACAGTTTGTTCAATCTGCACTAATTATTAAATGGTACACTTTGAGTGTACCATTTATTTGCTAAGGGGAACGTGCTTGCTATTCATTTAATAAATATGCATCTGCTGGGAAATTGGTCAATTACATATAAAAATTATTGTAGTAGAGTGGGGATGAAATATGAGGTAAGTTATGCAGGATATCCACTGTTGAGAAGATGGTTTTGGAGTAAGGACCTAAAGGAAGTGGTAATTTTTTTTAAAATGTAAGAAAGAAAAGTAAACAAAAGCAATAATATGAATGCCTTCTCAGAATGACATAATATAAAGTGAATTAGGCTTGTCATAAGAAAATTCAGGTTTCATCATTGCTTTATCACTTGCTACTCAAGTTATTCAAATCTTCAAACTTTAGTTTCTTCATATACAAAATAGGATTATCTCCTGCACAGGGCCATTATGAATTCAATGAGAAAAGTAATATATGTTGAAAGTGATTTAAAAATTGCACTGTAATTTTTACAGTGTGACTGTAAGTTTCTCATATCTTTATTGTACACTTACACGTGATAGCTGAAAATTTTAAAAGAAAAAAAATTAATACCTGTTTTACTGAGTTAATCATTAATATTTAAAAACTTGCCAATTGATTGAAATCAGTTGTGGAGATAGATATAGTCAGATGGCATTGGTTGGCATGGCGACATGAGAACCTGCAACTGCATTTCAGGTTCATCTCATTTTTCTGCTCTTTATTACTCCTTGGTCATGGACACACTTTTCATGTTCTTCCTCTCCCGTTGTTCACAATATCAATGCATAATTAGCAGCAAGGTATTTTGGTTAACAGCAAAGATTTTTGGCTATGCCTTAATCAAATTTTATTTTCATTCCTTCACAGGAAGCTCTCAATGCTCTTCAAAAATAAGTTTAAAAAGCAAAAATACTGTGAAGAGAAATATCATGAAAATAATGTATTTTACATTTTTATATTAAAAAATACAAGCACAAAGACTTATGTCTGTTGAATGTGAACACAATCTCCTGGAGATGTTTGTGTAAAGAATTTTTTGTCAATTATAGGAAGGAGTTGAAGTGTTATTTCCTGAGCATTAAGTGGTCAGATTGTGCTACTTCCATTGTTTTTTCCCCACACCTGCAGAGAAACAGATGCAGTGATCTAATTGATTTCTTTTACTTCTACTGCCAAATACCACACAGCATTCGTTTGATATTTCAATGACCTCCACTGCCTACTCTCTCACTCCCAGCACCCACTCTATTTCAAATGTTTAGCTACTATTTATAACACATGTGATAAGATTTGTGTGAAAAGAAAGAGGGCTGTAACAAGTGGATATGTTTCACCTATATCTGTTCTAGGTCCCTGTGACCCATAGTGACTTGTAAAGTTTTCTCTTGATTTTTTTTTCTGTTTAGCTTTTGCATGTTCTTCATTGTTATAGAAAAAGATGGCACACATAAACTATGCAGAAGTAAAATTGAGTTGTAATTGAATTTCTCCTTAGTAATTTAATGACCCTTAGACTTTTGTGTGCACAAAAGCAGCTTGTTAAAATGTGATTTTGGTCCAACCCCAAACCCACTGGTATAGTGGGATGTTGTTGAGCCTTTTATTATTCTGCTAGTTGGTGTAAAAGTCAGGATTAGAAGTCTACCACAATGTCTCCACTGTGCAATTTACATAGAAAAATTTCATTTATGAAATATTTTATGTATGGTTTTATGATGGCCTACGGCTTTCTTGATTGGGAAATTTCATAGCCTAATAGCCAGGGCCACATTTGGACAAAGTCTACTATGACATTCAAAGAGTGAATCAGCATCTAGAACTATGCTTTGCAAAATATTAACTACTACCCCCAGGTGGCTATTGAGCATTTGAAATATGATTAGTGTGACTGGGGAGCTAAATTTTTTATTCTACTTAATTTCAATTAATTTTAATTTAAATATCCACATGTGGCTAGTGACTAATATATTCTAAGCCCAGATTCAGAACATGTCTATCATAGTTGGAAGTTCTATTGGACTAAAATATATAATTCTCTCATAGTCTGCTTATATCTTCAGCATATCAAAAGGAACTGCTGCTCTTTAACCAAATGGCAGTTGCCAAGATCAGTGGCAGAGGCTGGTGGGCTCTGCTTCAAGTGACGTGGTACCCAGAGGTCTCTGTTCTTAGGGGATATTTTAGTTAAAACTAATGCAGGGATCCACCTGAATTCAAATCCCTTCACCACCATTCATTATCTGAATGACTGTGAAAAAGCCTCCTTAAACATTTTATCCTTTCCCCCTTTGTAAATTTGTAAAAGGGGAAAGCTATTCCTCATGTAAACATGTTAAAAGTTAGCCAAAGCCTGAATCACTGCCCTCCTCTTCTTTGGACCAGGCCAGAAATAAGACAGTATTAGTTTTGCCTATGTCCCTTGAGAAAAGATCCCTGATTATTCACATTTAGCCTCCCTGACAGAAACTCTTTTTTCCCCCAAAAACTTTTATTTCAAATTCAAAAAATAAAATAACAGGCAAAAGGCAGCTCATCAATTTATGGAAGCATTACTCCTAAAAAAGTTCTGTCCAGACACTTTCATCTCATCTAATCCCAACAACAAACTCAATTGTTCCTCCAATGTTCAGAAAGATACACAGGTGAGCACAGATTAGTTAAAATGACATAGTCAATGTCTTCTTATTAATGAAGAAAATTAAGAAAAAAATGCTTAATCATGTTCGTGTCGCACAAAACCAAACCCCAAATTCTCTTTCTTTTTTAAACCTTTAGCATTAATATAGTACATTCTTTGCTTTTGCTACAAAAACATTACAATATTGTTGTTACGTCTATAAATTACCTTAGTTATATTTTCCCATGTATCACCACATTCTTAACACCTTGTTGTAGAACATTCCTGTACTTATATTATTAACCAGAATCCTCATCTCTCGCAAAATCACTGGTATACATTCATTATATTATCTTCCAGCTGACCTCCAAATAATATTAACCTCCTAGACTACTAGTTTCAGCCACAATCACATCCATAAATAATAGTTTGCTACACTTAATATCCATTACCACATATTTACAATTCACCTTATTAAACATTCTACATACATCCAGCTCAGCTCCCCCTTCTCAGCCCACATTCTGTCTCCCACCAACCGACACTACATAGTCCAGCTCAAAGTCTACTCATTATATTTAGTTCATATCAGTGAGACCATAAAATATTCGTCCTTTTGTGTCTGGCTTATTTCACTCAACATTATGTCCTCAAGTTTCCTCCATGTTGTCATGTACTTCCCCAATTGATTTCTTCTTACAGCTGGATAGTATTCCATTGTATATACATACCACATCTTGTTTATGCATTCGTTTTACGGACACTTGTTTCCATCTTTTACCAATTGTGAATAATGCTACTATGAATATTGGTGTGCAAATATCTTGCCCCATCCTTGTTTTCAGTTCTTCTGAATATATTCCTAGTAGAGATATTGCTGGATTATATGGCAATTCTATACTTAGCTTCCTGAGGAACCATCAAATCATCTTCCAGAGAGACTGCACCAATTTACACTCTCACCAACAGTGAAGAAGTATTTCTATTTCTCCACATCCTCTCCAGCCCTCGTAGTTATCTAGGTTTTTTTTTTTTAATCATGGCCATTCTGTATGGTATGAGATGATATATCATTGTAGTTCTTTTTTAAGAAATCAATTTTATTGATACATATTAATAAAGCATAGATCTATCCAAAGTGTATAATCAAGGATATTCAGTATAATCACATAGTTGTGCATTCATCATTTCCATCATTTTCAGAGCATTTTCATTATTCCAGTAATAATAATCATAATACTAAAAAACAAAAACCAAACAAACAAAACTGATCACTTCTCAATCTATCCATGCTTCCCCTGCCCTACATAGCTACTATTCTGCTTCCTTCTGTATAGTTTATTTGTATTTATATTTTGTAAAAACAGTCTTACATAGGTAATATCACCCAAATTCATATTTGATATGAGGTTTCACTATGTTATACAGTGCCATGTTACATTTTTTAGCTTTCCTTTTAGTAATATACATGTCCTTAGACTTTCCGTTTCAGCCAATGTCATACCCATATAATATCTCTGCTATTCACAAACAGCATGATGTGCTCTCGTGATTTCCATTCACATACAAATATTTATAAACAACCTTTTAACCAATCTTGCACAGGTTAACCATCAACTTTCCATTCTCTACCCTCATTCTAATTTCTGGTGACCTATATTCTAATTATTAATTCTATGAATTTACACAATATTTCTAGTTCATAATAGTTCAATCACACATTATTTGTCTTTGGTGTCTGGCTTGCTTCATTATTATAATGTACTATAGGTACATCCATGTTGTAATATGCTTCATGCCGTCATTTCTTCTTACTGCTATAAAATATTCCATCATGTGTATACATCACAATTTGTTTATCCATTCATTATTTGATGGACACTTGGGTAGTTTCAAACTTTTGGCTATTATGAATAACATCACTATGAGCATCGGTGTGCAGATGTCTATTTATGTCACTGCCCTTAGTTCTTCTGGGTATATACATAGTAATGGCATTGCTGATTCACATGGCAAGTCTATATTCAACTTTCTTAGGAACTGCCAAACAGTCCTCCACAGTGGCTATACCATTCCACATTCCCACCAACAGTGAGTAAAGGTCCCTATCTCCCCATATCCTCTCCAACATTTACAGTTTTCTGAACTTTTTTATAATGGTCAGTCTAATAGATGTGAAATGATATCTCATTGTAGTTTTGATTTGCATTTCCCTAATTGCTAGTGATGAACATTTTTTCATGTGTTTCTTCACCATTTGTATTTCTTCTTTGGACAATTGTCTTTTCAACTCTTTTGCCCATTTTATAATCGGAAATTTTGTCTTTTTATTATTGAGTTGTAAGATCTCTTTATATAGCATGGATATTAAACCCTTATCAGATATGTGATTGCCAAATATATTCTCCCATTGAGTCGGCTGCCTTTCCACCCTTTTGATAAAGTTCTTTGAGGTGCAAAATAATTAAATTTTGAGGAGTTTCCATCTCATTGTAGTTTTGATCTGCATTTCCCTAAAAGCTATTGATGCTGAGCATCTTTTCATGTGTCTTTTGGAAATTTATATTTCCACTTCAGAAAAATGTCTATTCATGCTTTTTGCACATATTTTAATTGGGTTGCTTGTCATTTTGTCATTAAGTTGTATGATCTCTTTATATAGTAAGGAAATATAGTCTTTGTCAGATATGTGGTTTCAGAAGAATTTTTCCCATTGAGTTAGCTGCCTTTATACCTTCTTAACAAAATCAAAAGTGTTTAAATTTGAAGCAATACCATTTATCTATTTTTTTCTGTTCTTGCTCATTATTTGGGTGTAAAGTCCAAGAAAACACCAATGACCACAAGATCTTGAAGATGTTTCCCTATATTTTCATCTAGGTGTTGTATGGTTCTAGTTTTTATATTTGGGTCCTTGATCCATTTTGAATTAATTTTTGTGTAAAGTGTGAGGTAAGGGGTCCTCTATCTTTTAGATATGGATATCCAGTCTTTCAGCAACATTTATTGAATAGGCTGCTCTGACCCACCTGAGTGAATTTGAAAGTCTTGTCAAAAATCCCTTGACCATAGATGTGAGGGTCTATTTCCAAATTCTTGATTCAATTCCATTGGTCAACTGTCTATTTTTATGTAAGGACCATGTTCTTTTTTACCTCTATACCTAGATAAAATGCTTTAGAATCAGAAAGTGAGTGTCCTCAAATTTCATTCTTCTTTTTAAAGATATATTTGGCTATTCGAGAATGCTTATTCTTTGAGATAGACTTGATGATTGGCTTTTCCGATTCTACAAAGAAAGATATTGGAATTTATTATTGATATTGCGTTAAATCTGTAGATAAGTTTGGGTAGAATTGACATCTTAATGATATTTTGTCTTCCAACCCATGAACACAGAATATTCTCACATTTATTTAGATCATCTTTGGTTTCTTTAGCAATGTTTTATATCTTTCTGACTACATGTCCTTTATGTCCTTGGTTAAGCTTACTCCTAAATATCTGATTCTCTTAGTCACTAGTGTAAATGGAATTTTTTCTGACTTCCTCCTCATATTGCCCATTAGTAGTGTATAGAAACACTATTGATTTTTTGTGTATTAATCTTGTATACTGCTCCTTTGCTGAAATGGTCTGCAAGTTCTAATAGTTTTGCCATGAATTTTTTTTTTTAATCATCTAAGTATCAGCGTATAGTGAAAGTCTTACTTCTTCCTTTCATATTTGGTGCCTTTATTTCTTTTTCTTGCCTAATTACTAGAGCTAGAGCTTCTAGTACAATATTGAATAACAGTGGTGACAGCGGGCATTCTTGTCTTATTCCTGAACTCAGGGGGAAAGCTTTCAGTCTTTCACCCTTGAGTACAATGGTAGTTGTAGGTTTTTCATATATGCACTTTAACATATTGAGAAAACTTCCTTCTATTCCCACTTTCGGAGTGTTTTTATAAAAAAAGCTGCTGTATTTTGTCAAATGCCTTTTCTGCATCTACAGAATCATGTGATTTTTTTCAACTTATTAATGTGGTTTATTACACTAATTTATTTTCTTGTGTTGAAAACCCTTCATACCTGGGTAAAACCTAAATGACCATGATGTATACTTTTTTTTAATGTGTTTTGGATTTTAACAAGTATTTTTTGAGAGTTTTTGTATCTGTATTCATTAGATATATTGGTCTGTAATCTTTTTTCATAATATCTTTATTTGGCTTTGGTATTAGGGTGATGCTAGCTTCATAGAATGAGTTTGGCAGTGTTCTTTCCTGTTCAATTTTTGGAATAATTTGAGAAAGACTGGTATTAGATCTTCTTTAAATAATTGGTAGAATTCACCTGTGAAGCCAAGACATCCTGGACTTTTCATTTTGGAGAGGTTTTTGATGACTGTTTCAATTTCTTTACTTGTGATTGGTTGTTGAAATCTTTTATTTCTTCTAGGGTAAGTGTGGTTTGTTCATGTGTTTCCAGGAATTTTTTCATTTCATCAAAGTTGTCTAGTTTGTTGGCATACAGTTGTTCATGGTACCTTCTTATGATCTCTTTTATTTCTGCTGGGCCAGTGGTAATTTTGCCCTTCTCATTCCTGATTTTCTTTATTTGTATCATCTTTCTTTTTCTCTTTGTTAATCTAGCTAGGGGTTTATTGATTTTGTTGATTTTCTCACAGAACCAACTTTTAGTTCTGTTGATTTTCTCTATTGTATTTTTATTCTCCATTTCATTTATGCATGCTCTAATCTTGATTATTTATTTACTTCTACTTACTTTTGGGATTGATTTGTTTTTCTTTTTCTAGTTCCTCCAGGTGTGCAGTTAGGTCTTTACTTTTAAAGGTGTTCTTCTTTTTAAATTTAAGCATTGAAGGCTATAAATTTCCCTCTCAGCACTGCTTTTGCTGTGTTCCATAAGTTTTGATATGTTTTACTCTCATTTTCATTTGTCTTTAGTTATTTGCTGGTTTATTTTGCATTTGTTTTCTTTGACCTACTGATTATTTAAGGGTTTATTGTTTAATCTCCATGTATTTGTGAATTTTTCCTTTTCTACCTGTTATGAATTTTCAACTTTATTCTATTATGATCAGAGAAAGTGTTTTGTATAATTTCAATGTGTTTAAATTTATTGTGACCTGCCTTATGTCCCAGCATATGGTCTATCATGTAGAAAGATCCATGAACATTAGAGAACGTATATCCTGCTCTTTTGAGTTATAATGCTTTATAAATGCCTGTTAGGTCTAGCTCATTTATCGTATTAGACAAGACCTTAGTTTCCTTATTTATCCTCTGTCCAGATGTTCTACCTAATGCTGAGAGTGGTGTGTTGAAATCTCCAACAATTATTGTAGAGATGTCTATTTCTCTCTTCAGTTTTTCCAGGGTGCATCTCATGTAGTTTGTGGCACTTACGTTAGGTGCATAAATATTTATTATTATTATTTCTTCTTGGCGAATTGTCCCCTTTATTAATATATAGTAACCTTCATCTCTTATAACAGTTTTGCATTTAAAATCTATTTTATATAATATTAGTATACTAAATCAAGCTCTTTTTTTCTTATTACCTGCTTGGAAGATATTTTTGCTAACTTTCACTTTCAACCTGATTGTGTCCTTGCATTTAAGATGAATCTTTTGCAAACAACAAATAGATGGCTCATATTTTTTATCCTTTCAATAAGTCTATGTCTTTTAATGGGGGAGTTCAATCCATTGACATTCAGTGCTACTACTGTAAAGACATTACTTCATCCATTTTATCCCTTGGCTGTCTGTTGTCATATCTTACTATTGACTGTATTTTAACCCTTTAAGTTTCTCTTATGTTCTTTGTTTCTAGACTCTTCTCCAGGCCTCTTGCCCTTGCCTTTTCCTTTCAGACTGTAACAAACCCTTTTATATCTCTTGTGGATCTAATCTTTTGGTAAGAAACTTTATTTTTGTTTGTCTGTGAAGAGTTTAAAATCATTTCATTTCTGAAAGATCATTTTGCCTGATAAAATTTCTTAGCTGGCATTTTCTCTCTTTCAGTACCTTAAATATATCATACCACTGCCTTCTCACCTCCATGGTTTCTGATGAGAGATCAGCACTTAGCCTTATTGAGGCTCCCTTGTAGGTAATACATTGCATTTTTCTTGTTGCTTTCAGAATCCTCTCTTTATCTTTGGTCTTTGACATTGTGAATAGTAGATGTCTCAGAGTAGGTCAATTCAGATTTATGCTGTTGAGGGTACATTGCCTTTCTTGAATATTGATATTCATGTCTTTTGTAAGGGTTGGAAAATTTTCAGTCAGTATTTCCTCAAATATTCTTTCTATCCTTTTCTGTTCTTTTCTCCTTCTGGGACACCTATAATGCATATGTTTGTGCATTATGCATTGTCATTCAATACCCTAAGATGCTGTTCAATTTTTTCCATTCTGTTTTTCTGTCTGTTCTCCTGTCTTTCCAAGTGCCAATTTTCTACTGTCAAAATCACTTATTCATTCTTCTACCATTTCATGTCTGCTGCTGTATGCCCCTAAGTATTTTTAATCTCATCCTTTTTGTCTTTCATTCCCATAAGCTCTGTTACTTCTTTTACAAGCTTTCAAATTGTTCTTAATGCTCACACAGTGTCATATTAATATCCCTTATCTCTTTAGTCATATTTTCCTTCATCTCCTTAAATTAATTAAGGAGGTTTGCATGAACATCATTGATAAATTGTCTTAAATTCTGTATCTCGTCTAGATTCTTGGTTTGGCTTGGCCATATCTTCCTGTTTCTTAGTATGGCTTGTTATCTTTTCTTGATATCTAGACATCTGCTTATGCTTGTGATTTTACTCTGCTGATTAATTTCTCTATCTTGCATAGTGGTTTTATTTCACAACTCTTTGCTTTTTGGTTGAATTTTTTCTAAAACTTTAAGATTTCCCTGTTTAAGCTATGAAAACTGGGGCAGGTTGCCACTAATGGGGCATAGACCAGATCTGGGAAAGAAACAGGAGAGACAAGCCTGTCTTCCTTCAGTTTCCTGGCTGGCTAGCAGATGGCACTCCTGAGCAAATTCTTCCTGGGAGATGAATCCTTCAATTTCCACTAACTAACATTTCTGAACCAGCAATTTGAGTTATGGTGGTTATTTTTGCGAAAGAGAAACCACACTTAGCCCTCAGCCACACACTTCCTCTTCCCAGGGAGGAATATGCCCTTTACCCTCTTTGTTGGACACTCAGTTTTCTTGGTAAACTCAGCCAGTTTTACCAAGGCTGTTTGCCTCTGGGGTGGGGGATGGGCAGTGTTCCCAGCCGCAGGGACATCAATGCACAATTTTCCCTTTGGCCTCTCCATCTCTCCATCCCCAGTCCCTCCTAGATGATATGTCCCCGAAGCCACTCCTTTGGACAACTTCTACGCTTTCTTCCCTATTTTGCAAGAAAGCTGTGCCCTGTCTGAGCTACTCTGATGCCATCTTGGATTGGTCTCCTCTGACAGATACTTAAGAATGGGGTTAGCTTAATTTTCCTTTAGTTGATCAATAATTGTCTACTCACAGCAAGTTTTTTTGCTGCTAATAATTCCAAATAAACTAACGGGACCAGTGGGCACCATCCTGAGTTCTTGGTTCACCCTCACAGCTGGGACCCTTGAAAGACTTTCAGCTCCAGGTCTGTGACTTCCAGGTCACAGTCACAGGAGCAGCAGCAATGATAGTGAGCATCATTGTGGTGTTCTTCTGGACACCTTCCCTCCCTTCCTCCCTTCCTCCTTCTGTCCTTCTCTCTCTTTCTTCTTTCTTTCTTTCTTTTCTTTCTTTTTTTCTTTTAACTTTTCTCAGCCCAATAGCCTATGTTTGTACATAATTCCAAGCTTAGGGATGCAGAACTCATGTGAGGACTGACTTGCCCACCCCAGAGATCTCAAACTCAGATGAATTTTATAAAAATTAGAGACACAGTTTAAAAATTCTGATATTCATACCCCTAAAATATTCTTTTTAGAAAGCTCCTCAGGTGACATTTGTGTGTAGTTAGCTATGGCTAAGAAGCACTGGCAATATAATCTGAGACAGAAACCAGTAGGTCTAGAAAAAGCCTTCAAAAGTAGTAACCATTTGCAAGAGTTGGTCCAGTCAGAGACACAGACAATCCATACATTTCTGCTTTTGCTCTCCTGAGCAATCACTAATTGCACAACAGGCACGGGTCACTCTAACCACTCTAATGCATTCTTTGCTTCTGCACTTGGGCTCAGCCACAACTTGGCATGTTTGTTTGCTGGAGATAAACCTAAGGATTGGGGAGGACAAGTAGGCAAATGCCAGCAAAAATGATGGGAGCACTCTGGTTTGTGAAAGACTTTCATTTTTAAACCCTTGCAAAACATCACACAGGAAGTGAGCCACTGACTTCTTTGAGAATAGACCAGTCAGATTGTCGTTCATGAAATGGTTTCTTTTTTCAACAACTTCTGTTATTTTGCTGCCGCTGCCAATTAGAACCCAATAGAATTAGGAATAGTTTAATATAAAAATCAGAAACCTGTGATACAATACATACACACACACTCACACACACAAAATACCTGGCTTTTAAAAGTGTAATTCTAAGCTGATATAGCAATTGGGAAAGGAAAATTAAATAAAACAAGGGCATACTTCAACAATTCAACAATATGATCAGAAGTACCTGGTCTTTTGCAAGAGTATAAAGATTTAGGAATATATTGCTATATATCCCAAATATAACATGAGGGGTTTTCTGTCTGTAATTATTCCTTAGAAAAAAGGGGTTTGCCCTATTTCCAAGTATTTCCTCACAAATCCCTTATCACAGATGTTCTATATTTTGTACAAAGAAGATGGACTAGATTGAACTATCCCAATTTAATTTTAGTTATAGATCTTTGTTCAGGATAATTTATAGAATCACTAAAAGAAGAGGCAAAGTCATTTACTATAGATTTTGTAATTGTGCCTCACAATTGTAGATGTCATTGAAAACATGGCTTTCAAAGATCTTGCTAAAAAGCACTAAAACAAACTGGTACATAGCAAAGATTGTTATTATATACCTGTAGGATGAATGTACAAAAAAAATGTTATAATGTTATAAAATTCCTAGTTGTGGCTTGGGACAAATTTCTCATTGATAGTATCATGCACTTTCCAAAAGTGCTTCTAACAAGATTGTTTTATTAAATCTTGGGGAAGAAAAAGCACTATTTCTAAATTAATATATGTTTTACATTACTGAATATGCATGCATATAAATAAATTGATGAATTAAATATTATGATTATGCATTTGACTGTTTGGCAACTTTCCTAAAAGTCTGTTGTCCCCCAAAAGATTTTTTTTTTTTTTTTTGCGTTTATCATTGGGCAAATGAGAAATTTCCTTAAAATTCAAGTCACCCCAATGCCCACTTTGGCTTGACCAACTGCTACATCTCTACCCAATTATAAAAGTCATTCCCACATCCATTGTAAAATTTGCTCCCTGTCTGCTTGTTAAGCCTATGCTCCTGATTTGTTTCCCCATGTAACCTTGTGAGGTATGCCACTCTTCTCTGTTCTAGAATCTCTGGAGATTAATCAACTTTTCTTTCATGCATCTCAGGTGCCACTTATCCTTGCCGTACCTAGCTATCCTTATAAAGATCCTTGAAAAGCACTAGTATATGAGAAATAACACCAAAAAGAGGTTGTTAAATCTCAGAGTGAATTTTGCTTATGCATTTAATTTGTTTATTTATTTATTATTAACAGAGCTTAATTACTTATATTTGCCTTCTCTATCCCAAAGCACTGGTAAATTTAAGATCAAAACATAAAACTTAGATAATAGTAGTATGATTGAAAACTAAGGCATGTTTAATGCTATAAATAAATGTTAGAAAAAAGTCTTTAAGCTTTATTTTCTACCTATTTAAATTTCATCCACATTGAATATACTTGGAATACAAACTCTTTTATAAGGTTATATTTGTGGAATTTAAAAATACCTAATTCATAAACAAGCTTTTTACTCTTGAATAATCTCCTTTCTTTAAAAGGACTTAAAAACATTACGTTAGCTACTCCTTTGTATATTCTAAATTGCAAAGAGACACTTTACAATCTCAAAAGTATGACTGAAAATTTCTACAATGGGATAAAACCACCCTTATTTAACAACATTAAGTAATCAATAAACATTAACTAAGAGAGGTCATAAGATCCAAAACATTAATACTATTATTGTGAGTGTTTAGCAGATGAACAAAAAAATCTCTATGGCTGAGAGTTCCTGTTAAAAATAAATGATTATTCATCAAGGATATATAATACAATTAAAACATAAAAATAGAGTCACAAGCTTGACACTAAGTCTGTCTGCCATTATAATCATGAGACCTTTATATGCTCCCTCCAATATGCTCATATGTAAATGTGACTATTAATAATATTTGTTATATTTGTCTTCCAGATAACAAAATAAAACAGTGTAAATAAGGTTATTAATAAATAAGAAAATTCTGCAGAAATAATAGGTATTTTAACTCTCTTTTCCTATTTTTTTTTCTCCAAAGTACTTGTCTTCTACCAACGTCCCCTACCAATGTACTATATAACACATTTTCTCTGTGTGATTGCTTGTTTTTTGCCTTCCCTACTAGATTATATGCCAATGAAGGACAGGAACTTTTGACTGTTGGGTCTCTAATGTCTGGAATAAAGGAGCCTTAAAAAACATTTGTGGGATAAACCTTAAGAGGGAAATTTATAGTATTAAATGCTTATATTAGAAAAGAAAAAAGGTCAAAAACCAATGATATAAGCCTCTATCTTAAACTAGAATAAAAGAAGGGCAAATTAATTCAAACCAAATACAGGAAGGTAATTATAATGTCAAGAAAGAACTTAGAAAAGAAAATAGAGACAAATCAATGAAACCAAAATCTGGCTCTTTGAAAAGAAAAAAAAACAGTATAATGAATGGATTGAACAGTTTATTAATCCTTATTAATACAATTAAAGTTTAAACAAACTAATTTTAAATCTAGTATACATAAAAAAAGGAAAAGTATAACAGTACATAAAATATAGTGAATTCATATTTTAAGTGGTATGGAAGCATTTATTAGACTATATTTTGACAACATTTTAATTGCTAAAATGGAGTTTATTTCAAATTATCTTATTGTCATCTGCATAGATTAATGAGAAAACCAGAGATTAAGACCACACTGAGTAACTGGTATAGAAATAGATATTTAAATCTTATATAATTTAAAATTTATCTAAAGCACCAGGTCCATAATTTCATAACAGTTCATGGACTCACGTATTTTTTTCTGTGTTAAGACAATGGAAGAAGACTTTGAAATTCAGTGTATATTTTCAGTCTTTGTTTGAATTACGTAATGTGAATTTCCTTACGACTCTAAAAAGTCTAATAAGAATCTGTCATCAAATTAGAAATCCCAATTAGTTAATGAAATGCAAGTCAATTTTAAGGAAGTATAACTTTTTTCTTAATTTAGTAATTTAGAGTTTCTTAGCCTTATTATGGGAATTGTTTCCACAATTCTGGTTTTCAGATCCATTTCATAAGAATACAATCTCTAAACTTTACAAAATTGTATAGTATCTTCCAAATATGTTGATCTAAGGTAATAAAAATAACATACTATGTTACTAATACAGAGGAAAACTAGAATGTTCTATTTGTAAACAAGATAGCTACATGAATGAAAGAAAAAGTAGCTGGAGAGAAGATAATTGTTAAGAGAAGGCATGCAACTACTTCTGAAACAGTATTAGGACTGTTTATTTTATTAAAAAGTTGACATAGGTTATCTTTAGTGTTTATGACTTGCAAACTAAAGTATTTAATATTTAACATGTTTAAATACAAGCAGCAGCAGTTTGGTAATCAAAAGGAATAATTTGAATCATCTCAGAAAAATAAATTCATTTTAATTAGGTTATTTCAGAATATGATTAAAATATTTAAAAGAAAATGTATTCACCTTTCTTGTCATCAAAGTACAGAGTCTGTTGAGCTGGATTTGACCACTGGAGGGAGGTGTTATCATTTTGATCAACCCTGCAGGTCAAAATTGCAGTTCCGCCTTCAACAACCGTTACATTCTGTGTTAGTGGAAATTGCCCCTGGCTGCCTAAAAAAAGATTAAAGAAAAGGTTGATTAAATGAAAATTATAAAGCGATTAACTTCCCAAGATGTTCCATATCTACACTGGGCTTACTTCTCAGCAAAAATAAAAGTTAAACAAACAAGAACAAAACTATAAATTACAAAGAGACAGATATATAATTGAAAATCCTTAATCAGAGGACGACAGCGAGGATATACATTAAGCTTCTTTTAATACTCCTTTACATGGTCCCAAAAACCTTCTTTTCCTCCTAAGCACACATAAAGATTTATATTCAAATAGTAACATGACATCATTAATTTCCCTTGACTTTGCACTAATTATAAGGTGTTGGATTGGATCATCTTTGAAGCAAAAGCACTGGAATAATTTTGGATGAATTGAACTCTTTAAGCGAATTCTAATATAGTGAAGTAAACACATGCAATACTTTCCTGGTAGCTTTTATAACCCTGCATAAAGTTTGTGAAATTTGGACACTAAAATTTTAGATTCAATTTCTTATAAAGGAAATAAAAAATGAATCCTATTTCACCAGGGTTTCTTATACATATAGCTGTTTCTAGAAATACAAAATATATTAGAGAAAACAATATGAGTATTCTTTAGAAAATGTTCCTTGTGTAGAATATCCATTAATCTTTAAAGCGATTATTCTAACCCAAAAGTAAAAGGTAATATTCTTCTTTGTTCCTTTCTGTAGTTTCCTGATTTTCTCCAATTAATATATATTTCTTTTATAATGAGATAAAACTTTATTTTCAATTGACCATTTTCAATTTGGAATCATTAGTACCTAATCAAGTTTTATATCTTCCTAAGTGCCATACTAATTTATAAAAGTAACTCAGGTAACAACTTTATTTAATAAGTGCACACTTATGATAGTTAAAACAAAATTCATGCGCAGGGAAACATAATACACAAATTTCACTTGAGTAAGATGATTTAGAGGTAAGCTTTGCCAATTCTGTTGTGATCAACATGGGTGAAAAATAGCTTTCTAGAGCCAGGTTAAAATAGTATTGTGTGAGCAAAAGAGTATATAATTCAAGGATAATTTACATATGCAAGAACATTATGATGACTTAATCACATTTATGCACTGTATTTCCCTTTTCTCCTTTAGTCTTGTAATGATTCTATCATTACTACAAGCACCACTTGAGGTTATGCTAGAGCTATTGGCATAAAGAATCTTATTACCAAGAAGCCTGTTGATTGGCACCTTAAGAGACAGAAGAGCCTGAAGAGGAAAATTTCTTTCCAGACTTAAATGACATAAGCACAGAGGTTCATGACCATGTTATATAATTAAGCCTATCAAGTATAAAGAATCTGATATCAGCAGCTTTGACTCTTCAGTGCTAACCACTTAGGGTCATTATGGCAACTCCCTGAGATATCGCCCTGTAATCTTTTGGGTGGAGTTTTAAAATTGAGGTTAGGAGATGTCTGGAATAAATTCTTTGATAGTTGACTTGAAAGTCAACAGGAGCCAGAGTGGGATGTGCTTTGCCTTCAGCTCAGAGGTGACCTCTAACAGGGAAAACATGGGGAACTATCAATCTTGTGAAGTGAGGTGAGGCAAAAACCACATCAGAGAAAACATGAGCTAAGACAGAAAGACAGAAAGAAGGAATAATTACTAGAGGCCTCAGATTAGCAGCTCATGAATATGAAGCTCAGAATGATTTTAAGATTTCTTGCTCAGTTTCCCTGTTATTGACCTAACACAAAAATTGAACAATCTGAAGGGATTCTTTAAGTAATAAAAACACATCACTGCTAATAAATATACATTCTTCATTCTAGATGGCATTTTGACAATCAAGTCATACATAAATAATACTGTCTGCTTCTTTAGAGAGGTGGAAAAAGGGTAGTGATGCTTGCAACAATTTCATCCACTACATTTGCAAAATAATTTTCAAAATATCCCCATAAGAAAATATTATCCTTCTTATTTCACAGACGGGTAAACTGACACTGGGAGGTTAAGTGATTCTTCCATAGTAAAACATAGTCAGTGAATAATTTTAGAGTTTGTTCTACAAATTCAACATTTTTATTCTCAATTTTCCACAAAAGCTGCTGGATTATGGTATCTTTATACTTTTAAATGTGAGTTATATAACAATGAAAAAAATGGAAAATCAATTTATCAGTGAAACTTTAAATTGCATACCTAGCTGAACTATGTCCTCATAAATTTCAGTTATATTGTTGAAATCAAATAAGAAACGATATCAGTATTAACTGCCATTAAATCTATTGTCTGATTGAGGACTTATTTTTCATAATTATTTCAGTCTTTCCTTACTGGACCATAAAAGAAAGAAATTAATACTTAAGTTCTTCTATATGACAGGTACTTTATATATTCTAGCACCAATACTTTGTCCTTACAAGTGGGAGATTAGGACAGATTCTTTCTATCTTCTCCCAGCTTGGACTCTGACTAAAAGTTCCATGACTCTATTTCTCTGGGACCTACAGCCTAAAATTCCTGCAGTCAAATAATTTAGCTTTTCCTGATAGAGAAACAACTCATGTAGAAAATCTACTAATCGTAACTACCCTTAGGATACATGGTTCTTAAAATCAATTGAAAAGCCAGTGTTGGTTGTAGCAGTTAAACTTCTCAAAGCTCTGAATTGCTTTTTCACTTTTGGTGATAACCTGGAGAGAACATCATGTTAGCTGCTACTTATCTCTTATAACTTCTTATGGTTCAAGGTCCCCCTTGAATTCAATCTCAGAGAGTTCAAATAAGTTACTAGTTTTACCAATTAGCACAGATTAGTATGCTACCAAATTGAGGATTCCTACTCAATGCATTCATTAAACAAGTATTTTTGGACCCCCAGCACATGCCATGCCTTGTATTAATCCACATCTGAGAGGTGGGTAAAGAGAAAGAGAAGGCTGCTTAAGGAATCTGCAGGATATTAGAGATTTTAGCAGAGCATGTAATGACCAAGAGCAAGGGAGAAAAGAAATTCTAGATATGGTGCAGTACTCATGTTGTTTAACATTTATAGGGATTTTCAATGCATTGGTTAAAGCATTGAGACTTTATATTTAAATGATTCTTCCTTCGGTAAGCTCATTTGTGCTTGGTCAAAAAAATGGAGGGGGCAGAAATAGAGACATAATCTTCATCAGAGAAAAATACAGAAAACACAAATCATAAAATCCTTAGAGATATATCAATAATATCTTATGAGATTTTTTATGTCTACTTAAGATACTTAATAAGGGTAAAGAATAAGATATAATCAATGGTAATCTAGAAAGATGTACCTAACGCCATTTTCAGTGCTCCAAACAGGACATGAAAAGAGAAGTGCGTGCAAATCATGCTCCAGAAGGAGAATGAAATACAGTATAAAATAACATTTCTTATTAACTTAATAAGCCTTACCTAAGCTCTTTGAATCAGAGTCTACCATTTCAAAGATTCATTTAGACCTTGTATTAGTCAGCCAAAGGGGTGCTGATGCAAAATACCAGAAATCTGTTGGTCTTTATAAAGGGTATTTATTTGGGGTAGAAGCTTACAGTTACCAGGCCATAAAGCATATATTTCTTCCGTTGCCACGTGTTAGAGCAAGCCAACTGCCAACATTTGCCAGGGTTCAGGTTTCTTGTGTTCCTGTCTTCCCGGGGCTCCGTTTCTCTCTGGTCTTAGCTCCTCTGGTTCCTCCACAGAGCCAGCTGTAGACTATCAGGCTAATGGTTTGTCTCTATCCCAGGGCCTTCTCTCTTTCCTCATGATGAAGTTCCTCCGTCTGCTCCCTTCCCCGGGCTCCAGCATCAAAACTCCAACATCAAAACTACTCCAACTCTGTCCTTTGCCAAGCCTTTTATATTTGATTCCCCACCCACCAAGGGGTGGTGCTCAATGCCCTACTGACGTGGCCCAGTCAATGCCCTAATCATAACTTAATCATGCCCAGATCAACAGACCAGTTTACAAGCATAAGCCAATATCTATTTTTGGAATTCATAACTATATCAAACTGCCAAACTGCTACAGACCTTTAAGCTCTATTATTAATATGTGAAACAACATTTGAAATCAAATAAAAGCAGTTACATGCTAGAGCTGGCTCAAACCAACTTGGG
This sequence comes from Cabassous unicinctus, assembly GCA_029593785.1. Taxonomy (NCBI): domain Eukaryota; kingdom Metazoa; phylum Chordata; class Mammalia; order Cingulata; family Chlamyphoridae; genus Cabassous; species Cabassous unicinctus. Next base: position 56,421 of record JAQZBX010001240.1, on the reverse strand, counting down.
AGAGTCAACTGAGCCCAATTCTTCCTAGCTACATGTTCAGAGATACATGTTGGAAGCTTGAACTCAACCAGAGTGGAAGGATTTTCACCAAAGAAATTGGCAAACACTACAAATCAGTGATTTTCCTTGTACCACCGACTGTTAAACATTTAGAGCACATCACTGAAAAGATGACCCTTGATGTCTGTTGTTGGAGTTGTTGCATAAACTTTTAGCATAAATCAGCTATTGTTTTTTAAAAACCCACAATTTCCAATACAGTATGATTGTGTTTTTGAAGTTCTTTTTCTTTGTATTTTGAATCTATTCTTTAATTTTTTCCCTCAAAATCAATTTTTCAGCAATCCTTCTCCCCTCCCACCCACCATTCTTCAAATAAAAATCCTTCGAATATGATCCCTTTTCCGCTAATGTGTGGACAGTGAATTCAAACAACTTGTTTTTCTTAGATTATTCATTTTGATTCTCTAACCAGCATCAGTGGTTGAAAATCATTTTTTTGTTTCAGCAGTTATAGAGAAATAATTTGTTAATTTATTGCCATGCAAGACATGTTAACAAAGACCAATTATTCAATATTCTGAAAAGATGGCTTTCTGGCCCTATCCTTAGATAGCAGAGTGAGCAGCTGCCGTTATTCCTTCAATGCTTCTGACTGTCATATCGTTAGGGAGAAAATTTTCATTTTCTGTATTAGGACAACCCAAGTTAAAATCAAGTGAGCTGAGTCTTGACTCCTGTTGACCTCAGTTAGTGAAGAACCATCCTTCTCTCACACATTTCTTGCATGCCTTCACTGCCTGCCCGCCAAAAACCTAGCGCACTCTCACATAGGACATAAAGAAGTAAACTCTAAGATTATGCTCACCCCGACCATGGTGACAAGCTGTGACATGCCATCAGAGTAGAGAAGCAATAAGCAAAGTAGTAAAGCAAGATCTTTGAAACCAGCAGCATTATCGAGGGAGAAGAGACAGGTGAAGATGTATGCTGGCAAACTTATCCCAAAGCATGGTTCTGCTTCTAAAAATGGACTCATTCAAGCCTTGTTATCTCCTGAATGGATGGTGAGTGGAGGCAATGTTTTTCTCCATCTCTCATGCTGTGCTAAAGATTCAATATAAGCCACAAGAGTGGATCAGTGTACACTGCACATGAGTGCTTACTTACTAAGAGCAACAATCACCTAAGATATATCTAGACAGACAGGCAGAGATTGACACTTTGCACAACTGACAGGGAGTGTGTTACAGTCAGTGATTTTTTTAAGTGTAAATGATCTAATTTTGTGGGTTATTTAACAGGAACTCTCATTATTTTTTCTTCCTGAAAATAAGCAAAACTTTCACAAAAGAAGAGTCAGATTTTTAAAATAGTGAAGGGAAATAAACAAAAACAAGATGTGAAGAGAATTTAAGATGCAATTTTTCAAGAATAAATTGTAAAAATCTCATGAAAGAAACAATGCCACATATTTTGACCCATACGTTTGAGATATATTTATACTTAGTAAAAGCTACAAAATTAGTTAACCTAACAGGGATATAGACACCTGAATCAAGTGGTGTACTGAATTTTTTTGTTTGTTTTTAAATATTTTTGTGTCCTCTCAAGAACTCCATTCAAATGCAAAATACAGTTCTCATATTAAGATTCTATTGTAGGTCAGTGGTAAAAAGGAACCATGACAAAGGGGCCAGTAGATAGAAATTAAGTTAAGGGTACTTTAAGAGTCAACATGAAATGACAGAAATAGGCAATTCAATTTTGCTTGTTTGTTTGTTTCTGAAATATCTTTAAAGTTAACTCACTTTAAGTTCAGGATTTGGATTTTGCCATTTTAATTTCTTTTGAATGCAAGCCAGTTTTTGCAAACTAGGACAAAGAATCACTCTAAGCCTCTAGTGATCTAGGTCCAGTCTTTCCAACTTCAGCAGAATGCCATAATAATACAAGGTGCTAACAATGGGGTTGTAAAATTCTAACCACTATCTACATTTTTCATTAGGAAACAACCAAAAATCCAGTCCTTAAAGGCATGATATAAAGAACATCTTGATCTACAAAAGGACAGAATGACTCAAATCAAATGCTGGCCACCCTATCAGTGAACCATATCAGAGCTGGCCAAGGGGTGGTGGAGGAAAAAAGTGTGTACATTTTGAAAACCTGCTCTGAGATCTTAAAATTTCCTGGTTTCTGTCAATAAGAAAGCAAGTAAATATATTACAGATGCATGCACATTAATATTTGATTTTACCAAAGTTAGAGATAAGTGTAGGAGATATTTAGATATTTCCAAAATAAATTACTTAGTAATAAGAAATTATACATACTACATTTTTTCCATTTTACACAAGAACAATTTGACAATGAAGATTATTTAAATGAAGACACAACTCTAAAAAGGGTAGTGGTGGCAACACTTCACTACAGAATAATTTCCTGCTGCCCTATACAATTAACATTGCTATTCTTCCATGATACAATTCAAAGGGAAAAACCTGTCAGGATCTTATGCCAGGGCCAGGAGATGAAAAATAAAGCATGCCTTAGTTACCTAATTTTAAGTTCAGTTAACATCTTTGGAATGGGCCCATAAAATCCAGCCATCGTTTTGTTAAACATCTGCACACTGCAGAATTCCTTAGCCCTTAGCCACAGTTTCTCCCCAGGGTCTTAAAGCTGGGCTTAGTGCCATGTCTGACTTTTCTTGGGGCTGAGGTGGGTGCTAATCTTCAAAGTCTGGAATGTCATAATAAGAGTAACCCCAAAAGCCTTTGGTTGCAGAGTAGGCCATATGCAGATGGTAAAAACCAGGCAGGAACACAAGGATGCCAATGATCAGATCCAGAACGGCTTCGTCTGCCTCCTCCCCCCCTATTTGTTGATGTAACCCGCCAGCATGTGAGATTCTGTGATAACGAGAAAGACGTCCAAATAAAAAACAGCACCACATTGGCAAGTGCAATGGCCTTATAAGGAATCTTAGGAGGGTTTTTCTCAAACTGAAGGTCAGTGTAACCATCGTCTGTGCTGGAGAGCCTTGAGTATTTCACTTTACTACTGGGGATTCCAGTAGTCAGATTAGTATGAGACCGCATCACAACAAGCTGACATAGCTACTGTCGGAACACAGCAGCAGGTCGCAGGTGCCTAGAGCACTCCGATGCTTGGCAGCTTAGGCATCCAAGTCTGCATGGCTAAATTTTTTTTTTTTTTTTTTTCTTTTTTTGAGCTACTGAGCTGGGGATTGAACACCGGACCTCTTACGTGGGAAGCTGGCGCTCAACCACTGAGCCGCAACGGCTCCTCTGAGTTGTTTTTTTTTCTGTGTTTGCTTGTTGTTTATTTTTTTGTTTTTAAGAGGCACAGGGAACTCAGCCAGAACCTCCCATGTGGGAAGCAAGCACTCAACCCCTTGAGCCACATGTGCTTCCCCACAATTCATTTTTAAATAAAGTAATATGGTAGCCCACTGTCCTTTGTCTTCCCCTCAAGTACTTTAATCTCTATGTTCTCTCTCTCTCTCTTCTGTCTCTAGTGTTCATTATTCCATCAACCGCTTTGAGGTATTTATACAAAGAACCTGCATCTTGAGAAAGTTCAAGATCATTCTTGTTGCTTAAATTAGAGTCTAAAAATATATCTAAATGCACACACCGCATGCTATTACTTCCACTAAATTACTGAAGGCATTCCAAACAAATTACATTGGAATGTGAACGTTGTGGCTCAGTTGTTGTGTGGACTGAAACACATATTGCACATTAAAGCCTATTGAATTGAAAAGGACAAATGTCACTAATACAAGCTTATAATTTTCAAGAGTAGTGTGGTGAATGCTTTATCATGAGAAAAGAAATTAAAGGAAAACTTATGACTGATAAAGTACAAAATGTTTCCACTTTTGTAATGTCTTTCTGTTCTGTTGGATAGTTAGAATTCTCTAGTTATTTTCTGTCATCATTTCATTCTAGCTTTTAGTCTTGCCTGAAAAACTGCTCTCCTAGACTCCCACATATGGTTTAATTTTCCTTTAATTCTACTTTATCCTTTAGGATTCTGCCTGCCTTCTTGAGTGTAACACCTGGTATCCACCTTCTGTGCCACCCCTTTGCCCAGCAACTGTGGAGCATGGCCGTCAGTCTGGTACAGCTTGCCAGTTTCCATAGAGACAGGAAGCACTTTGGAGACATGTGTTCAACTGCTGTTGCCAGACCAAGGCAGGGAAGAGACAAAGCTGGCGGGCTGTGGGTCTTACAAGGCCAGGAAAGGTTGGAAGGGCTTTCTCTTCTTGATATCAGAGTCTAACCATGCCAAATTGGCAGCTTGCAATCCTGTAGACCAGATTCTGGTGTTCACAATGGCCATTGTGAGCAGCCCATTCGGCTTCCAACTCTGGGAGCAGAAGCTCTTGTGTTCCCAAAGCCTGGCCCTAGTCCTTTGTAGGCTTTTGATCCATAACAAAAGGATCTTTCAGATTTATAGTGAGTGAGTCCCATAGTTACTGACCCATGGAATCATAATTTCCCTGCAGAAATTTCACTTCCTTTTTTCTTTTCCAGAATGTGACAGTAGGGTTTTCCAGGCCACTCATAAAAGCCTGGGTGACCTATGAGATAGTTATTGGATTGCTTCCAATAGATCTACACAGTGGCTATGAGTAGGTGACCCAGTCAACTGCATAACATTATATCAAAATTTATTTCCATTTGCTGTCTCTATGATAGGATTTATAATTAGAGTTAGTTCTTGCTATCAGGATCAAGGCTAGCCCTGGAAAAATTTTTAATGTAGACTTCTCTTCCAACTCAAAAGTTTTTGCATGTGTTTTTTTTTTTTTTTTTAACCTCAGCTTTCTCTATTATAAATATTTCCATCACAGTTGTTCTTTCTTCTTAACATGTATTTCTCCAAATTTCTTCCATTCATTATATATTATTCAGCCGTATCATTAAATTTAGATTTTCCTTAGTTTAAAAAATTCTAAACTTCAGAATATACTTCTAAAATCCTGGGAAATTTTGTATTATGTCTGTTTTATGTTCTTTCCCAGTGTTTGTATTACTTTACAGCTTTAAAAGATTTTTTGGTTTAAAAAAGTCTCAAATTTCTGTTTTTAAACCTATATTTGTACAGAGTCACTTCCAACTAATCTTAGTTTATCTGAAAAGATATTACTCTGCCAAAATGTATAATAAATACAAAGTTACATATAAACCATGAGCTTTAGTGAACTAGATTAAATATAAATATATCTAGCTTTAAAACAAAAATAGATTTTCTAAACAAAACTATAAAATATAGCTTTCATTATTATCTCTATATTTAATTCATATCCTCAAATGTTTGAGTTCTATCAAAAATTAAAAAATAATTTATTGAATCAGCCATATAGCCTTTCAAGGAAAACAAAATGAACTTGATGATGAATTTTCACATTTATATTCACAGGACTACTTTTCTTCTTATATGAACAAATCTTCAAGTTTTATAATGTGAAAGAGGAAGAAAAGGGAAAAAATAAGAAAAAAATAAGCTATGTGCCTCACAAGACAATATAAAAGAATAAGAGAGCTTTTAAACTTTATTTATATAACTTCAAAACAGGCTTACATGGTAATTATCATGTGTGCATAAAGTCATTTTATCTTTCTAGAATAATGTTTTCAGGGTGAATGAACAAGACCTAGAACTGACTAGCTTTACTCGCTAAGTGATGAACATTTGAGAGGCAGCTTTCCAGAGAAAAGAAATTTATGACACAATCACAGCCTGGTTCACAGTGAAGCTCAATCATGTAACTAAATTCTAAATTGAGATGTCAACCTGGAGGAAATATTCTGGAAAGGAACACACAGATGGTAGGACTCCTTAGAAGACAGGGTGAAGAATATAGTGCTGAGTATACAATAATCAATCTTCTAGAAGCAAAAATCACTGACTGGGTGGGGCATAGCTGTTTAAAATTGGAGTCCCTAGAGAAAAAAAAATTCAATTTAAGCTTTAAAGGGGGAAAAATTATACATATATATTTGTTTCATCCAATAGGTCTTAGAAAATGGATATAATTAAAGAAAGTATCGAATAATCCTGAATTGCCATATATTTTTAAATATTTAATGACCTCAAAGAAAATTAAAATTCTTAATAACATTTCTAGGAATAAATTAAATGAAAAATTCTGTAAGCAAATAATTCAATTATCACTAAAATTCTCATTTCATAATCTAATCATTGGTATCTAGCTAAAAAAGATAAAGATTATGAGGAAAATTATAAATTGAGATGATATTAGGATTCTGATCTGCTTTTTATGCTTTTTTTCCCCCCTAAAACCAAATGAAAAATAAAATTCTACCAACTCAATTAATTGTTACCTAATATATTGTTGCTAGTTAATGATTTGACTGAGATGTAGTTTATAAAAATTGGTATCATCTTTCTTTCGGGTTGTGCCATATATACACATATATTTATACATATATATACACACTCTGCAAGCATAAAATTATATTGACTATTATCCAAGTTGCCTATATATAAGTATTTTTTTCATTTATTATTCTCTGCAGAGAATTAAAATAATTACATCTGTGCATTATTTAAAGATATAAAAAAGAAGAGAAATGGTTGTTTATTTGGATTCTGAATCTTTGCATTATAGAATACAATAAGACATTAGATGACATGTAAGAAAAATGTGATTTCAAATTTAAATGTCTTTTAATAGCTGTATAATGTCAGTTCATATGCTTATATAATGTTAGTGCTTTCTGAAACTCCTCTTTTACATATATAGTAGCTTTTGTCATTAAAAGATACTTCATTGTCATTTATTCATTCAACAAATATATGTTTCATGCCTAGAATGTGTTCCACATGGTAGGTATTTGAATTACCACTGTGAATAAGCTAGAAAATATTCCTGTCCATTCAGGATTTACAGTCTAAAGAGAGGTAGTATAAACAAGAAAGCACCGATAGAGAAGGAAAGGCCTGTCTAAGAAGATGCTAGCATTTTAGCAAAAAAACTGATTGATAAAAAGCAGACAGCCATTTAAAAATAGCCTGAGGACAAGAATGTTGGGGAGAGGCGACCAGCATTCAAAAAGTATATTAGCTGAGCCAGAGTTGGGAAAAAGTTTGGTCACTGAAAGAACTGAAAACTCCCAATGAGACTGGAACATGGTGAAGATGACCCAGAATGAGGTAGAAAAGAAGGGAAAGGCCAGATCATGCAGGACTTATTATGCCATAGTAAGTTTCACATTTATTCTACATGCAGTGGGAAGCCACTGGAGGAAGTGACATGATTCAGTTTATACTCTCTGAAGATACTATTTTTCTTTTAATTAATCAATATCTAGGATTAATCAAAACTTTTAATGTAGATGGATCACTGTAAAAGTTGTGCCCAAAGTCAAGAAAATATCTAAGAATCCAGTAAAATCTGGAATGATTTATTTGTAAATAGCCTTCTAGTAAATGTAGACCCATCTTTTACTGACTTAAGCTCCTACTAAAACAAAAATGATACTCATATTTCTATACACCCCACATTCTTTGAGAAAGTATTTATATACTTTCCATTCTAAAATGTTATTTATTTGTTAAATTTCAAAACAAGCATGGACTTTGATTTTATTGCTTGTTTTTTTTTTTAATTTTAAATATATACTTTTATTAGAGAAGTTGTGAGCTTATGAAACAATCATGCATAATGGACAGAATTCCCATACATCACCCCTCCACCAACATCTTATATTGCTGTGGAACATTTGTTACAGATTATGAAAGAATATGATCTGATTATTACCACTAACTATGGTCCATAGTGTATAGTTGGTATATTTTTTCCATATATCCCTGATTATTAACACTATGTTTTAGTATGGTACATTTGTTGTAGTTTATGCTTGTTTTCAAAACTGCAGTAGTTATTTTGGAGAAAGGAAAATATTTCTGGTAGCCTATCTATGGATGTAAATATTGCATTTAGAACAGTTTTGTTTTTCAAAGATATATTTTTAGAGAGGTTATCCATACTTGGGTTTCAAATAAATGAGTTCCCAAAAGACTACAAAAATGAGGTAACAAAAATTTGCATTTTCCCTGCATATTTTTGCATTTTACAAATGTTATGACTCCACCTTTGGCTAATATCATGGTAATAAGTGCTTTCTTTTCCAATAACAAAAATTTTATCCCCAAGGTAACCATTGCTATATGAATCCAAGATGTGTAAAGTCATAGATAGTAGGAAAAAACTCTTATGTCAATTATCTAGAAATGTATAAGATATTGCCACTATGTAGTGGACATGAATATTGTGTTCAAAATGATATCACTTTAATTATTAAAGTGTTGACTAATATTTAGTAACATTTGAATGAACTTGGAATATTCCCTAAAGAAGAATTTCCTTTTAGAAAAAAAATGTAATAACACAGTGGTTAATAACATGTGTTTTTCACTATTTGATCACTTCTGAGTGCACAAAGATTTCATTAATGTTGATTTCACCCATCTTGTTCATGTTTACATGCTTTGATGTTCAAGTCCTTTGTAGTGCCACATTAGATCTAGGGGAACATTGCCCTATGTGGAAACTTCTGTGGGAAAATATTGAAATGAAACTTGATACTCTTATAGATTCACAGGGATAAATCAGCTCAAAGAATTATACTTCTGATAAGGCAGAGGAGGAATTAATACTATCTTCTCACATTCTTTTTGGGGGTTACTACATTTTTAAACTGTTAATAAGAAAACTATAATGATTCAAAATATTTTCATGGGAATTATTAAAATGAAACTTCAATAAAATAAGTAGGTTAAATTTAAAACATAGCTACTAAAATTCTGTGAATTTTAGGAATGCTTGATCTGAAGGAGATGGTTGCAAATGGTAACTAAATATATATATAGAGAGAGAGAAAAATCAATGGTCTCTTCACTACAACTTTGGAAGGAAAGTGTCAATAGCTGTTTTGTGGCCTTTCCTCTACAATCAGAAATTCTAAAATCTGGGATCATCCTTGCACCTCAAGGAATTTTTAAGTGTATATTTCACCCAAAGTAAATAAGAACAGGGGGATGTTGCTATGTACTAGACCAAAATCTTGCATTACATTGTTGAGATTACCAAATAGTAAATTATCAGTGTTGATTAGATGTAGTTCAACCAGAGAATGGGAACTGATTCCATACACCTGAGGAGGCTGTATGACTAGCAAGGCATAACAGCAGAATGGACTCCATAGCTGGAAACTTCCCTGAGCTTGGATAGTCCATATTGACCATCTCTAACCTTGGTAAAGAATAACTATGCACATTCAAAGGCATTTCAGAAAGTCACAAGGCCTCTGTTAGCTGATGGCATTCATTTTACATTGCTGGTCTTATGACCTTTGAGTAAACTTGGTGTAGGGTAAAGCCTACTGGGTCTCACGGATCATCTGTATGAAACCCAATGTTGTTTTGCTGCTCTAGCAAATTGGACATTGAAACTATCATAAAAGATTAACAAAAATCACATTTTTGCACAGCCTATCCACTAAAGTAAAGGTTCTTTCATTAAGAGAAAAGTAGTCATGGTATCCATGCTCAAATTTTTCCAATTTCTCTTGTTCCTTTTCCACATCAGATTGGAACTAAATTGTGACATCTTTCATAAATTCTATGTTCAATTTTATGCAATAACATATTTAAATTTCAAAGTTCTAGTCTTGTATGATTTGATGAATCTGAAACCAAAGATGTGTGCTATGATTAGATAGGTAGATAGAGATAGTTGATAGGTAGGATTTCTCTCTCTCTCTCTCTCTCTCTCTCTCTCTCTCTCTCTCTCTCCCCCTCTCTCTCTCTATATATAGTTAGAATGATAAATAATTTTAATAATACCTGATACTTTTTGCTCATATTTATTACTTATTAATGGGTCTTCTTATTTTCAAATATTTCTGTTGGATAGAATATACAATAATAATAACTAAATTGTTATTACTAAACTCACTTCCCAATTTCCTCTCTCAGACAGGTTCTAACAGAAAATTAGCCTCATTATTTGAATTACAGTTTGTTTTTAATAATAATTATAATAATAAAAGAACAACTTTGAATTATTTCTTTTTTACAGGTGACTTTTAGTTCTTTCCAAAAATTTTAATCAATATTTGGAGGGCATAAATTTGTCCAATATAGGCACTGAAAAGGATGAGCCACAGATCCGGACGGCAATTGCAAAATTTTCCCAAGTGTTTGGATATTGGCAGCAACCTAGGAATAAGTATACTCTTAATGCAGCTACTTTAGAAATGACAGGTATATTGTATGTATATATATATGTATATGTGCATGTATATGTATGCATGTTTTTTAAAAATCAGTAATTTAGTAACATTTCATTACATTCTTTTTTAGAAGTATAAGATCATCTTTTATAAAAAGAGAAGTGGTACATATTTTTTTCAACAAATGTTTTTCTCACTAAAGATAATTAATAGCCAGTGTTTCAAGTTTAAGGGTCAAATTTCCAAGCAAAATTCTATATGCATAGAATCTATCATTTATCAAAATAATCTAATTAATGTAAAGGTAATCCAATAAACACTGTTATTGGTTAGAATTTGAAGTAGCAACCTCATAATTTATAGTGCCATGATAGTTTCTTGAAAAATATATAATGATTATTTAATGAGGGATTCTGACATGTAAAGTGCTTCCTTCCTTTTTCTTCATTAAGCTTATGTAGCTCCAGGGCACAGGAAATATCAACTCATATGGCAAGGTTGATAAGCATCAACTCTCCCTGCTGACTTGGACCAGCAAGCTGCTCATGAATCCAGCAGATGTTTCTACTGTCTGGGCCAATGGAAACCTTATGGACCTTTTTTCCTTCATCTATTCCCAGGAGCAAATGTTAACACAGTATAAATTTGGATACATGCCAAATAAGAAGCAGAAGGTTGGTGAGAAAGTAGGATACATTCTTATCCATAAATAGTGATCATTAGTTGTTTCAATTGATTATTAACCTATTTTTAATGGCTTACTTTTGTGCATTTGCTACTTCATTTAACCAAATCCCTATTAACCCTTCTGTTATAACACAGCAGCTTTTATCCGAAACCCATAAATCTATTCCTTGAATATATTAGTTGTGTCAAGATATAACAAAAGAAAAGAGTCTAAATATATAATGTAGAGACACTTTACTCTAATTTTCTTAAATGAATGGAAGAACTACAAATCCTCAATTTGCAGATTACTAGATTTAATTTACATTTTGTTGATGTCATTTTGAAAAGTGCAGTATCAGGCCCATTGTGGATGAGAATTTCCAAGAAAAATGCAATTGACGAGGTTAGCACTCTTTACTGAATATTATTCTTATTCAAATGAATCTTTAGTGTGCTTTCTGAAGAACGCAATCGGAGTAAATTCATAGAGCTGTTCTTCACATCTCTACCTCAGTCTCCCCATCCTCAATTATGCTGACATAGTGGAATGTCCATCAGTTTTGTAAGTTTTTACTACCTATATCCAAACTCTGTAAAGTCTTATGTTTCAACTCAGCAAGTTTTTTCCTCCAACCACCGTACTAATTTAAGTGAAATAAAGTTTTTAAGAGAAGTGGAGTTGCTTTTCTTAAACTCTGAAACTATGTATTTCACATTCTCATTTAATATAGTACAACAGTAGAGATTTCCTGCTGGTAAAGGTGTTAAAAAGTTAGGCAAGAAATTCTAATAGAGGACCAATTAATGTTTGTTAATTTGTATTTATTCTGGCATCATTTTTTGAACATCTTCTATGACTAAGGAACATTAGATGCAAATAAAAAGAAATAGCAAAGTGCATAAGCAAACAATATATAGGATAATTATTGATAGGAGTTACTTCAATAAGGTCTCCATAAACAGTGTCCTATAATACACTCAATCAACACCAAAGCTACATTGAGCGGTTGCTCGGTAAAAGCCTTGCTTTCATTTGTTTCATGATTGCTTTGGAAAGGGCATGTAACTTTGAGTGAAAATAGCAAAGCACAAGTAGCTAAAAATTTGGCAGTATTTTAAAATGCTCTCTGTGTGCAGCGCTTATGAAAGGTGTGATTAGAAAAGACACTTATATAAATTTCCAAAGCCAAACATTTGATTGAACTGTTTTCCCCCTTGTATTTTAATTGTGAGAAACTTAATTTTAAATTGGCTCAAGGATTGTGCGGGTATTGCTTAGCTTTGTGAATGGTAATAGAAATTCTGGTCCAGAAAGCTGGCAAACATGCCATGAGACAGAAGCACTACAGAGATTTAATTTCCTACAAAAGTATTATTTGCAAGCTGTGCGGAGTCTTGGGTTAAACTAGGCATCCAGATGATGGAGATATTACATCTCAGTGAAACAACCACTGCAATATGTGGTTTTTACAATGAAAAAAAAAATCAACAAATAATAGACTAGCTTTGCATTTTTCTATATTATCTTTTGGAAGAAAGTCTATAAAAACTTTTTGAAGGTTTTAGATTTAATTAAAAAACAAACCGGAGTAAAAGATTTAACAGTAGGCCTTCTATTGTGCTCATAGCCTCATGCAAACCTGTACCACATAAGACAATCAGAAATATTGCATGTTATGAAAGACATGGTAGAATACAAAACCTAAGGGGAGGGGAACATGCCATCAACATTCCAAAATGAACAAATCACTCCATTTTAAATTATCACCTTAATAATCTGAGTATATCTCTGTAATCAAAAATGTATGTTGAAAAAGTTCATAATATATTCAGTGATACCAGTATGAAAATATTTTGAAGTTTAAAAATACCAGCAAAACTTGAAAACCAATTAGATGAAGCCTAGAACACAAAAAGAAATATTGATAATGACCCTTGGGTTTCCCACTCAGTGGCAAAATAGATGCTGTAATAGTGGCAATAATTAAGATCTGGACACCAAAGGAAAAGTAGCAGACTAGTTAAATTTTGCTGTTTAGCAAGGCATCCCAAAGCTTAGTGGTGCAAATCAACACCAATTATATAGTTCATGATTCTGTAAGGTGGCTATTTAAACTGGCCTCCATTAGGCACTTATGGTCCTAGCTTGGCTCTCTATTGTATCTATATGGGGCTCTGCTTCTGGGGATATGCTGGTGTCAGCTGGGATGACAGGTGGTGACTGGGTTACATGTCTCTCATCCTTCAACAGCCTAGCCTAAGCTTGATTCCACAAGATCCTGGGTCCCAGATACAAAGCCCTGCTGTGCAAAAACATTTCAAGTCTCTTCCTGCTTTGACTTAAAGAGACTACCCAAGGGCAGGGATACAGGGATACACGTGAACAAAATAGTGACTACTGGAGATGGAGACTAAAATAATTGATTATAGGAGACAGTGGTATTTCCAAAGATAAAGAAACAATTTTAAGGTTGAAGACTATTTTCCACAGTCTCAAATGTTGCAGGAAAATCAAGTCAATAAGGAACGAAAATATTTCTATGAAAACTGACTACCCATATGCCTCAGGGGCTTTTCTATGGACAGATTAATTGAAAAAGTGAAAGAAAACAGAATGCAATGTTTTCAGAAGTTTATGAGAAGTGATGAAGTGAAGTAACCAACACTTTTCGAGAAACTGACAGTAAGGCATTTAATAAAAGCTAAAAGAAACCAGAGAGCTAGAGAGAGATTTTTGTTGCTTTGTTGTTTGCTTCTTCGTATAACTTAACGGAAGAGATAATTCTGTATAACTTTCAGCTGACTTTTCTCTGTTCTATGGACAATTATTTCACAAATCTTTGCTTTGGTCCAGCAGGCAGATTGAAGGGAAGAAGGGGGCTAACCCAAACCAAGGTTTTCCCACTTTAGGTAAGCACCTCAAAACAGATGCCTTATTTTTTTAAGACAGTAGACTTTTGTTATCGGTCTGAAACAGCACAGTCTTGCTGCAATGAACATGTAGGCCTCATGACCACACCTTTATTTCACTAATGGCAGAATCATACAGAATTGGTACAGACTTTCGGTTTGGGGTGACGGAAAAGTTTTAGTAATGGACGATGATGATGGTGGCACAACATTATGAATATAATTAACATCACTGTATTGTGTTTTTGACTGTGGTAAAATGGAGAAATTTTACCTTGCATATATGTTACCAGGATAAAAAATTTTTAAAGTTAAACATAGAACTATACAATATCAACACTGAGTACTAATATAAACTGTGAACTATAGTTAATAGTATAATTATAATAATATTCTTGCATCAATTCTAACAAAGGCAAAATGTCAATAATAGGGAGAACTGTGTGGTAGGAGGCATACATGGGAGCTCTGGACTTTCTACATGGGGTGGGATCAAAAATCATGTTTTTTCATAATAATAAAACAATTATTTTTGCTTCAAATTGCGAATATATATACATACAGATATTTAAAGGTTCCTATGAACAGAAATATAAATGACACCATTTTTGAAATAATGCTTTGCATTTTTTAAAGTACAAAATTAATAAAGACATACTAACAATTCTGCCCTCACCTTTATTTTTCTAAACCTTTCAAAATGCCTTTCTCATGCTTGAATTATTTAGGGCAGATGCTAAATCAGGCTTTGTCAATATGGTTTTCTCAGATACCTCTTTTTGTCCTCAGATACCAGTAAACATTTCCTTCTGTTCACTGGCTGAGATGTTGAAGAGGATGTAATACCTATCGTCATGTCTTAGGCATGCATATTAAAAAAGATGTAGGAGGTAACATTGATGAAACCATCCCCTTTTAAAGCTCACTTCATGAAAATTATTCATTATTTCTGCACTGTTGAGACTGGTTTATATAACTGCTTAGAAATGGGAAACTTTAAAAGCTATTCCATAAATTAGTTCACTTATAAATTAGACAATTTGAGAGAAAGTCCTTTCTGAGGACTGAGTTTACACATTTCTATTAAATAATGTAAATTGGGGGAAAGAAGTATTCATAAACTGAATTTTACCTTAACTAGGACATATAAAAATGAGAAAGAGTAAGAAGGTAAAAAGAATAACAGATGAATATGAAAAAAGTGAGAGAAGAGCCAACTATGACAACATGAGTTTTTAAAATGTAGCAAATATGTTTTAAACAAGTAGATACATTGCAATGTCATGAGAAGAATGCTACAAAGAATTTATTTATGAAACTGATAATGCTGAAATGAAAAATGAAAAATTTGCATAAGTAGATGAAATGTAAGAAGAAGGAATATATGCATATTTATGTATGTTCTAGAAATATAATAAGCAATGGATTTGAGACGGTTTAAAAGGAAACACAAATAAATTATGTATAACCTGAATTATATTTGAGGAAAAAATAAACAAGGATGAATTAAATTGTGATTCAAAGACCATATCAAATCAAGTCATATTATTTAGCAGACCTTTAAGGCATGTCAGAAATGTTTTCTGTTTTTCAAATACCATGTAGCTAAACTTATATGGAAAATATGAAATTCATATTTCCCTTTCAATTTTGTATTCTTTAGGTATATATATGCATCATGACAGGGAAGTACAAATAAGTATCTTTGAGCGTATATAATATTAAATTTATGCAGGTATTAGAAATAAAAGAATTGTCACGTGTCTTATCACCTATTTGAAAATATTACATCTTTAATGTCACATATAAAAAAATATAGTCACATAATTAATTGCTAATTGTCATTAGTAATATAATGAAGATAAGTCATATGTCTAAGAATACCTGAGGAATGGCAAGATTGGAATTTCAAACTAGATCTTATAGTACATAATTTTCCACTCAGCTATCTATTCAAAAAAAATTATTCAGTGTCCATTCTAGGCCAAACATTATGAAAGGTATGAGGTTTTAAAATCATATTAAATGTGAGAAGGATAATTTGAGTTCAGTAGTGTACATTAATTTGAGATATCTAAGTGGGGATATTTAATAAATAGTATTCTATTTTTCTCTCAACATTTGCTGTGTCCCTATTTTTTATTCTTAAATTATGTGGCTTTCTAGTCTCTTTTATTATAAAAAAGTTAAAGACAGATTTTTCTACCAACCAAATTAATCTTTGTCAATATATGCAGCCTATATTAAGCCCAGATTAAGTGCTTTTTTATCAAATCCATTTTTAACTTTTATTAATTAAAACTTTATTTTACTGAGATAATAATAATGAAGGCATAATTGTAATTTTGCTGTGAAAAGCTCTCATGTATTTTCATTATACATAGAGCAAGAAATTTATAGATTTTTCAAAATTGCTGAAATATAAGCAACTGGCTTGTATATTGATATGTGCATTAAAGTAATTTTCTAGATCAGCGAATTCATGTTGGAAATGGTTGCCTGTACTAAAATTACATTTCTTCCTTTGCTTTCAAAATCCTTTAATAAAAGTCTTCTACTTTTTAAATTACTGAATTATTTTAAAGGTAATTTAGTACCTAATAACATGTAGACATGAATGGATTTATCTGAATAGCAACTGTGTGTTGGAGCATGGTTTTCTCATAAATGAGAGCATAATTCGTTTTACATGTCAGTGAATAAGTTTATTTTTATCAGATTGTATGCAACTGAAATAATGGAAGATCTACCTCTAGTAATCTTGTAATACACAATATAGCACCTATGCAGCACCCGGATCTATTTTACAGAGCTGATTTGGAGAAATTTAAAAAAAGTCTTAAGAGTGCAACAGCAAAAATCAGCAAAAGCAAATGAAAAAAATTAGCATGGCTTTTGATTTTTTTTATGAAATTCTGAATGAAAAATGCTTATCTTAATAAGGCATTCTGAATGATTTTTATTCTTCAGGTTTATAAAGCTAAAATATTGACATTGCAATCTGTTGAATGCTATGCAATTTTACTTGAACTATGACTTTATGATCTGGGTCAGGTACCAATATACCATTATATGTTACTAACTCATGAATTAACAGTAGAACCAAGAATAACAGTAGTAATATTCATATAAAATTATAGGGCAAAAGGCTTTTAAAGTGGGATAAGTTAATCTGTTTTGCAGAAATGAAAATGGAGTCCTTTCTTGAGACTTTGAAATAATTGTAAGGTTCACAAAACAATTCTTATGCATGTTTCTTAAAAGTCTGGGTCTTAGCTTATAAAATAAAGTTCCTTCCTGCTCTATACAGTTGCTCAGCATGATCACTTTAAATACATGTCTGCCAAATATTCCATTTATTTTTATATCTGAGTTTTGTTTACTCTTATTTTTGATGTAGGTTAATTAAAAAGGCATAATGAAATTACAGTAGTGAAGAACTTTTCTCCATCCTTCTGTGTGTGTGTTCCTGAATAGCAGTATTTGTGTGTCTGTGTTTACACCATTATGCATGTGTATGTATGTGTAATTTCTAGATTTAACTGATGGGTGATAATTTAGCCTTAAAAATGTGAATTTTAATATATTACAACCTTAAATTTCATGCACTAATTAGGGTACTCACAGAAAAAGTGAATGGAAGCTTCTAAAACCATTTTTGTGTTGTAAGAAGATATTAGCAGTACTGAGCCTAGTGAACTATTGGCTCTTAATTATAAATCAGATACACAAATCTACTACTCTCCTAGTATATTCTAATGTTTTCTAAAGCAACTATACCACATGATATTATATCTGACAAATAAGATGATCTATTAAGATGGCAGACTTTATAATCTGTCTGACTTGATAATCTGTCTGTAATGCAAAGATTAAAACTAAAGTCTTAAGGAAAATGCTGATTTTTTTAATTCCAGATCATTTCTCAGTATAAAAACAAAAGTAATCTTTCTGATTGTGAAGGACTAGCAAAAATGATTCATGAGGATTATATGTTTGCAACTGAATGTAATAAAGAATATATGTTAACTGAAATACTCTATGGAATTGTTTTTAAAGGTAAAACCCACTCCTTGAATATCTTTATATTAAAATGCATCTTATTTATGCTGTTTTGCATATGGTAACTATACTACTACACATAAATGTTTTGTAGAAACTTTCTCTTTAAGTGGCGGAAAATAATTACCTTTTTGTTATTAATTGCTTCTTTCTTATGAAAGATATCCCACCATGAATAATGCTGCATAAAATGTCTTTAGGCTAGTCACATTAAATGGAAAAAAGCATCAATATGCATATGGAATTTATATGAATAATATTTTGCTTGTCCATCTAAAGTAGGAAACTGTATGTCTGTTTGTTGATAGACAATGCCTATCATTTTTGGTCTTGGATTCCTTTTGGTAATTTTTCAGGTGGGGCATAAAATTCCTATTGTTTTGGAGAAAAGAGAAAAGATGTGAAAAGAATGGAGGATGCTATAGAAAAACACAGAGACCAATGACAGTGTAAAAACAATGTACCAAGGGTAACGAAAGGCAAGTTAAACAAATAAAAGATAACTTTAAAAACAAGATGTATCACCCTAAAAAGCCAATTTTTAGCTATTACTTAAGTACATTACATCATTTCATCAAATTTTAGTGTTTTTAATTCATTCAATCCAAATTGGTACTTTTTAATTTGGTATTTGCCATGAACAACGGCATTTATAGTAGGGAAAATCAAGAGCATTATGCCAAAAAGTGATAATTTCCAGTCTTTCTCTGGAAGAAAGCTTATGCTGATGAAAGAATCTCAGACATAAGGGTGCCTGAAAACATTACAATTGTATGCAAAAAAATACATATTTGGCCATTAAGGCTAAAAATATTGATATTTTGTATATATTAGCAATGGATTTTAGGTGGTTACTGCTTTCATATGAAAATATAGATTTGGGCATATCAATATTTTTATGGCAGGATTAAATGAACTAAGAATAGCATTAAGTGTCAGGTTCCTTGTACAGAGACTGCTAGCTCTTCATGAAAATGCTTTTCCTCTCATTCCTGTTCTTATAGCTGAATTGCACTGTGCAACTTAAGTTTCAATTGTGTGTCCATATGGCTAAATGCCAAAGGAGTATGAGCAGAAGGGATGGCTTTCTTTTCTAGGCTTGATCCATTAAAAAATCCCAGATGACTCTGTTATGCTCTCTTCTTCTTCTGGTTGATTCGGATGGTAATCTTAGAGGACCCTTGTAGAGATGGTAAAACTCTTGCCAGCCTGTTTTCTTTAATTTCTTTGGAGAGGAAGACCACTGCTTAGATCAGGAACACTCACCTTAGTTCAGTAAGTGAACAAAGAAAAACTAATGTTGAACATGCTTAAGCCATCCTACAATCTATGATCTATTTGTTACAGTAGCTAACATTACCCAACTAATAAATTCATCAGTATATATAATCATCCAGCAAATAGGGCGCATCATAAACTGGGAACCGAAAAATGAAGCTGAAGACTTAGTGTGAAGAAATGAAGACTAATGGAAATGAAAGCAGTCCGAAAGCAGACCTGACGCTTGAACACTAAGGACCATACTCAGCAGAGGCAAGTGAAAAACCACCCCTAAACTAAACCAAGAAAGAAGTGAAGTACAGATAAATTCTTTTTGACCATCAATAGCATTTTGTATTTTGAGGTACACTTATGTATCCTTCTGCCCTAACTGAGCTTTTTAGTTAACCTCTGGATGCCAGTTTCTTGGCTGCTGAAAGAAAAAACAAGCCAAAAAGTAGGTTAATATTCCCTAAAAATGACTAATTGTTAATTGGCACTTTGGAATGCTGTAATCAACTTTGTATTTGTCATTGATCGTCAGTGCTAAAAGAAGTAAATTTGGGTTGGAAATATACAAATATACATTGCATCTGTTTCTTCGAAGCAGTCTGTATCTTCTTATTTGAGACTTACATTCAAGAACTTAGGTTCAACTTTAGACAAACACATATACACAGAGACAAAGACAGCACACACACACTTTTAAAATGCATGTACTTAAATATTGACTTAAATTAGAGAAAATTTCAAGTTTCAAATACAAAAATTCCAAAGATGAAACTGACTGGAGTTTTAATGGGGAAAAAAAAAAGATCAGTTAACTCTATGAAAGTTCTCTTTTTCCTTATGAATTCAAGTGGGTGTCTCATTTTGCACAGTTTTTAAACTGTTCCAACTAGTTTTATATTTCATAAATGCTTTGGTTAGAAATGATCCTGCTAACCTCAACTTTGTTCTCTCCCCATATTTCCATTTGCTTCCAATAGAGTCAGAGTTGCACAGATCCTTTTATCAATACATTTTATACACATACCAAAATTAAAGAAAGAAAAAAATACAAAACCATACCAGTTTGTAAAGGCTTAGTGCATTTGCTTTCCCTTTTGCTGAAAAACTTAACCTTTCTTGATTACATGGCATTCTAGTTCAACTTGTAAAGACATAGGACCAGTTCTTTCTGATCTTTGACAAAAAAATCCTTAGGCAAGATCAAAATCCCTCCCTTTGCTCATTATAGATCAGTCAACCAAAAATATGGGACAAATGTTTAATTTTGTGAAAAAATGCTTTTTGGAAAGAATTTTATTCATATGCCATAAATTTATGGACTGATATTCATTTCTTTTTTGATATTAAGGAATATTTGCTTGGACAGGGGAAGCCCTTTTTGAATTCCTCTTTATAGTACACATGAGGTAGATGTGTGTTATACAGGAATAACCCATGATACTTTACAAGCAAGCTATGTTTCCCCTATGCAAACATTACAAATGTACTGAAGTCTAGAATTTTCTTTGAGACATTTTTCAAATTATTCAAACTTAAGTAGTAAATGTAAATTCCATTAATGCATCCTCAAGAATATTAATTTTATTCCACATCTCTGAAGTGAGATATGGATTGATTTGAAGATTTACCAAGATGTTTAAAAAGTTCAGGAAGTACAGATATTCTAATGTGATAATTATTTAATGTTACTGAACCAAATCAACTGTAGCCTATGCTTCACTGAACAAAATGCTTAAGATGTAATTTAGATTGATAAAGTGCCCACTTCTAGGGCTCACACACCTTTGCTGGAAGAATTATTGTTTTCTGTTCATAAAAAATGATCATCTTACTTCATAGGAGAAAGGGGTTAGCAGAGCCAAAGAAGGACATGTTGTAAATTACATCTATCACAGAGCATGAAGTCTGAGCACTATATCGTTACATTTCTAAGCACAAAATATAAAAACATTGTTTGTCTGCCTTTGCTGTGCCCAAGTTATGAAATCAAGTCACAAGGAAGAATATTTGCTGGTCTTAAAGGAGGCCAGGAAAAAGAAAGGAACAGCCTTGTTTAGTTGAAAATAAATAATTAGAAGGAATATTCCAGACATTACATTGCAATGGCTTTATGTTTGCCACAATCTGTCATCCCTTATCACTTTTACCTGGATAAGACTCACATATTTTTAGAATGGCAATCATAAAGCAATCTTCATATGTCATTTTCCTTTCATATAAAATTATGATATTTGGAGATGTTATGCTGGTATTTATCGGTGTAAAACAGTGTAAAACTTGAAGTTTTAGCCTCCCTCCCAAATAAGCACATAGAATTTGGTTTTTGGACTAGAAGGAACGTTGTTGGGCAGATCATAGACACCTGTTAAGCAACCATACCCTGGACCTCATCAACCCCAATCTCCTTCTCTGGGGAAGACACAAACACATGCTAAGAGGACATCCTTAAACCTGGCTTTCTCATACCCCCACCTCCTATTCTACTGCATGCCATTACATAAACTGGGAGAGATGCTAAGTCTGATGAAAAGACCTGGCCAGACTTTAAACCTGGAAGCCAGGAACAAGCAGTCCCAGATGCTTATCAGAGCAGGGATTCTCAGTGGCACAGACCTCCTCCACCCCATGCCAAATGAATAAAAAAACACACTCAAACAGTATACATTGCTCTTTCTTCACCAGCACTGAGCTGCCATCAATCCTCCCCTACCCACAGCAGTTTTTGGCCACCCCGGGAGAACGGCTGTGATGGGACTTCATCTCCTGCTCTTTTGGAGTATGTGCTGCATGACAAGATTATTTGCCCTTTCTGAAATCTTTATTCTATGCAAAAAGGGATCATTTACTGAAAGTTTCTGTTGTACCCTGAAACTGTGTTCTCATGACACAGTGTGGTAGCAACTTGCTGCAAATTGGCCATCATGTGATTTTCCTATTCTATGTTCTAAATGAAAACATGAGGCCCACAGAGGTAAAGTTGACTGACACCATGGCTCAGCTAATTACAGTAGAGTTGGCAGAACAACTGCATTTCCTTTTTCCCAGGGAAGCTTTCTATTTCTTCAGCATCCCATTGAAGAAGGCAACAGAAAAGCTGTTTATCTTTTTTCCTTTTTTAATGAATCACGTATGAATTTACAGTGTGCAAGAACATTTCATCTGAACTCATATTTTAATTGAGCTATCAATATTTTAAGTTCTTGCAGCAAAATACCCAAGTTAATTGCTATTTTTTTCTTCTCCTCATTGACAAAACAGCATTGACACCTTCTATATGAAATAAAAAACCAGCTCCTATAAGCAATTGAAATATAAGATTAATATATAAAATACTTAGGAAACAAACTGATTCTTGGAAGCACAGCACATATAGGATTTGGTATTTACATATAAATTTTTTTAGCATAATCAATAAAATAACCTAAGATTATCTGGGCAAAAAAAATACATACATATGATAGTAAATAATCTTCCATTTTCAACACTAGCATGTTGATATCTTAATATATTTTAATAAGAAACAGTTTCCAATCTAGGAATTAAGAAACTATTTTATAATATGTTAGGTTTTAATAGTGATTATTATCTTGCATATTTATTAATCTAGCTTGGTAAAAAAAAAAAAAAAAGAAAAGAAAAAATACTAGCCATGAATACAGTTTTTCCCTTGTGACCCAAATGAAACCAATTATTTTGGTATACTAATAAAATATTTAAACTATTCTCATCTATGATCATCTCACTAATGATGTTTTAATGGTTTAAATGACACATTAAAAAGATTTATTTACCTCAGTGATAAAATATATTTTAAACAAATATGACGTGAAAACCATTTGTGAATGAGCTTACAGTGAAGGAATGAATATGAGATTCACTTGATAAGTTATCATAGTGATTGTATGGAATGAGAACTTAAATAACATATACTCGTCTGTGCAATAAATAATTATAATATAAGCAGCATAAACAATAGACACAAGAATATAGTTTCTGTGTTGTAAAGATCTGTTAAAAGAACTAGATACAAAAAACTAGGTAGCATATATCAGTGTAGGACACTAAAGTAAATTTGTTTTTGACCACTTATCAAACAGTGTAGAAAATCTTTTACCAGCACCCTGTATTTTATTTCTGGTGAGACTTCCTGGTGGAAATGGGTGTGAAGGGAGAAAGACATATGAGATTACTCTTTTCTAACCGACTTTGAAATGTGGCCAGGGATGTGTATATGTGTGAGTGTGTGTGCGTGTGTGTGCATGTGTGTGTGTG
Source organism: Cabassous unicinctus (assembly GCA_029593785.1). Lineage (NCBI taxonomy): Eukaryota > Metazoa > Chordata > Mammalia > Cingulata > Chlamyphoridae > Cabassous > Cabassous unicinctus. The sequence continues at coordinate 32,938 of JAQZBX010001240.1, read as the reverse complement.
ACATTCTATATCTAAATAATTCAAAGTCTTTCTGTAATGACACATCCCTTTTTGGGGGACACAGAAGTGTTGGAAGGTCATGCTTGAGGGTGGCACCTCTTTCCTGGGTGGAATTGACTTCAGCTGCAGAGTAGAATAGGTCTTGGGAGATAGAATAAAAGACCCCAATAGTCTAGTCAACTGCAAGATTTTAGTGGCAGAAGAAAAATGTTAAGAATGTAATTTGCATTCATACTGTGGGCAACTTCTATTCCTCATTATCAGTAAAAGTATGCAAGGCTGCATATAATATAAGATTAAGTATATTATTAAGATCTAGATAAAGAGCTTGATGACAAACAATTTTACATTTCAAGACCTCTTTGCCTAAGCAGACTTTCTTTTTCCACAAAATGTCTTTGAAACAGTCATCCAAGAGGTATAAAGTACTTATTAGGAGTAGTATCCTCTAAACTCATGCTCAATAATGACAGTCTGCCACGAAGAAATTCAGAATAAGTACAAGTAAATCAGGTAATATATTTAAATTACTAGAGTAAGCTTTAAAATGGTCACTAATCGACAAAGCAAATATAATCAATAGAAAATTTTCACTTTATGATACATTGTTACTATCAGTAAAACACTTGAAATATAGTTTGGGGTATAGTGCTATGTGTATGTCATTCAATTTAAAAATATAATATATTAGCTGTATTCAAAATAAATACTAATTTAATCTATTTCTTGTTCCAAATTCTGTAGTATATGCTAATCTATGTCAAAGGGTAATGGAAAAAATTGAACACGTATTTATTAAATTATAATTAAAGAGATAATATGGAATAGATTTTAACATACAATTAAGGACACATTATCAATATGCTTACTCTATCTATAACCCTATGTGCTCCAGGTACTTATATGGTTATATGGAGTATTGGCTTTTGCTTGCAGCATCAGGAACTTTTAGTATCAGTATTTTTTGGGTAAAATAGGTACAATTAATTCAGGAATTGCCCTGGAGATTATTCAAATTGAGTATTGTCTTTTTCATAAACTTGTTCTGTTCAGAGTATCAGACCAACAGATAGTGAAAGGTAGAAGAATATTTTGTCTTAATCTAATTGATATTTAGTAGTTGAGTGCCAACTAGACATTGGTTTAGGAATTGATTTGGAAGTTATGCCTATCTCTCCTCCCTCTGGTTTGAATAAAAGAAGGGATATTCATTCAGTATTCATAATGACACAAATCATGAAACATAAGCTGATGCAAAATAAAAGGAAATCTGGGCACTCTGTTGGAAAACACAAATATTGGATAAAACTTCTCATTCATGGATGATTGAACAGAACAAAACATAAGTGGGGCCTTACCATGAATAGCAATTGATTTCTTAGTAACATACTCAGTAGGACACAAGGACAGCCTCTAGAAGCAAGTTTCAGGGAGATGAAAGAAGAGAATAGAGAAACATGAAAAGTCCAAAACACGTGTTGAAAAGGAAAATATATGAAATGAGAAAGAAATGAAAGAAAATAACAAAATGCAACTTAAGAACTAAAATCTGAAATGAAAGTGATCAAGGGAATCAATGATACTGGGAACTGAAATAAAGGAATTATAGGGAAAATTGGAAAATTCCCAAGAATGTGGAGATAATATGACAACTGTATTAAAACGGTAGGAAAGAAGATAATAAATATGGTAGATGGGGGTGAGGGGAGGCTCAACCTCAGAAGAAGTGAGGTTGAATCAAGCATAATTGGAACTGTGATGATTAAAAACAATTGGAACTGTGATGATTACAAATAAATCCTGAAATAATACAAAAGCACTTTATATGAAGCTCAAACATTTTTGCCACTTATTAGACAATATTAATGAACCTTCAATTGGGCAGGTGCTAGAAATGTTTAATATTTAAGAATTTAGTTTAAAATCCTAAAAGTATCCAGGTAGGTAACTCTCAAAAGCAGCAGGAGGCTTCTGGCTTCTTTTTAATATTAATTACCAAAGGATATTAAAGTAATAGCATTAAGTCTGACAAGAAATTTTATATCCACTAAAGTTGTTACTTGGTGAAATTTTAGAAAACATACTTCTTATGTACTTGGATATATAACAAACAATCAAGAGGGGCATGCATATTAAGAATCCAAGATTGAGGTTACTCTGATAAAAGGATGACATTTTCTGTCATCCTTACCAAAGTTCAACTCTCTAACACTATAGAAAAGCATGTCAATGAAAAAAAAAGACAAAGTGGATCAGAAACCTCGATTTCGATACCCTTTGCTAACTATAAGATCTTTAGTTAATCACTTAACTTCTCTGACCTTGGTTTATCCATTTATAAATAGAATCATTATAATACCTGCTTCACAGCTTTGCTGTGAGCATATAGGGAGATAATTAATATGAAAATGATTTCATAACACTTTTGTTATACAAATATAAGGAATTATTATTAATCATTTAAGGTCTTGTAATTTCTTTAGCAGAAACAACAGTCATTTACACATTCCTTTCTGGAAATGACCTATTCATGATGCGTTGATATTTCCCTCAATGAGGAAGGAATTTGGAACTGAATGAGCATGTCACACAGGTAAACATCACTTTTTTCTGTCTTTCAAATGCTAATTTTGGGGTTGGTTTTATAACAACAAATGCATCTTGTTACTAAAGACTTGACTTTGAACATCTTCAAGAAACGGCCACAATTTTATGTATATAAAAGTATTTATTTTTGCTCCTCCATATAAAGCTCCTTGCTGAATTCTTTATCTACTCTTGCCTTATACAGAACATGCTCATTCACTGTGTTTTCCTATTTATAGAGATTTTCAATCTCCCAGCGGCTATCTATCATTGATTTTGATTTTAAGGGTATGTTAAAATGGAATACTCTATTTACATTAAATTTACTTATGGAAAAAATATATTCTCAAATAATTTTTAATCTGCGAAAAATGTTTTTGATAGAGTATTTCCCAAGAAAGAAATTATACAAATTAGGTATACAGCTGGGACTGAATTTTGTAAAATCTTGCAGAGAGAAGAAAAGAGGCATGTTAACTTGAAGACAGTAGATATCATTGTAATGATAACATTGTTGACTTTTCTTTATTCTTTTCTTTATTTCCTTCTATGCACTTCACAAATTATATAATCATAGAAAAAAAAAAAAACTATTAAAATATAATAAAGGAAGGCAGAGTTCTTGCAAGCCAAGGTAGAGAATGTATTTTTGGGAAAAGGATGTAAAGTAAGTTGATTGTAAAAAGGTGTATGGCAAGTAAGATTTATAGGAAACATCAATGAAAGCGATAACAGGCCAGGACAGAGAAAACAAATGTAAGGTTCTTTGATGCAAAACTTTGGGATAGAAGTTGATACTCTCTGGTCTGATGTCTACATTATGAAGCTACAGGACGGCAGAAATGAGGAGCGTCTCAGTCAAAGCACTTGGAGGAAAGGCTCATTTTGGCAGCTGCAGATTGGCAACTTATTAGAGGAGGGCAGTTTTTAAAGTGGGAAGACCAGGGAGAAGTTGTGCTTTTGTCAAAATGAGAGATGGCCACATCATCGACCCACTTAAATTGCTCTAAACAATGCTTCTAAGAAGGCACAGTTGAATGAAGAGATATTTTCCTTCAGAATAAATTGGCAAAATGACAATAAATCATGTGTTTCTACAAAAGAGCAAGTTGAAGGCAAAGTAACATAAATCTCCCTTTGTATAGGTGAAAATGACATTATTGTCAAACAATTTTAGTATTTTGACTATATCAGTAAAAGGATATATGACAGTTAAGTAAAATGATTCAAGGATGCATTGCACATATAAAGGAGAATGTGATGCAATTCTAATTCACAGAACCTATATTATGAGTAGTTAGTATGGGACATCAAATAGATATAATTAGGATTACTTCCTCTGAACGGTCCTTCTTCACACATAGAACAAAGGCTCTTGCTTCTGGATCCAGTGCCATTGTTTTCCATTCAATCCATCAGCATCATGGAGTATTTGAAGAATTGTGCCTTCTTTCAAACAGGTGATAGTTTCATCAGAAAGCATGAGCAAATACTTGTCAGTGATGCCCAAGGATGTGCACTGAAGCTTTGTTGTAATAATGAAAATTAGAACCAACCCACAGGACCATCAGCAGAGATATTGGTTAATAAAATCTGGCTTATTCATACCATAAAATACTATACTGCAGGTAAAATGAATAAACTATACCTAAATGCACCAAGTTCAATAAATCTCATTTATTACCATAAGTTCAAAGAAAGTGAATATAAAACTATATAAGAATAGTTCTTATATATATGTGCCATACAAATGCGTACAGTTTGTTATCTATGTTTTATGTTAAAAGTAAAAAGAAAAATACATGAATGGGAAAGATAAAATGGGAGGTGAGAAAGAAAGAATGGGGGGGAGGGGAACACACAACCATTCAATGAATTGCCAGGAAACTACAGAAAGTTTTGAAGAGAAGGAACTGCAGTTGGGGGTTTCTAGGGAAAGCCTGGGGGAAGGAAGGAACTGATATTGACCTATGAGGATGGAAGAACTTGATATAAGAAAGAAAGGAGGAAGAGTAGCATGAGAAACATCTTAAATTGGGGAAATTGGTGTTTATTAGTTCATCAATATAAGTTAGCAATTAGGGAAGAGGGAATTTGGAGAGCTGTGTCTCCAAAACTAACATTGGAGAGGGTAGATTGGTGCCAAACTGTGGAGGGCTTTGAGAAGGACTCTAATGCCAACATTGACATTTTTTTAAAAATACTTTGGTTCATTGTCACAAATTCCCATTTCTTCTCTATGTATAGGATGTTTCCTACTGCATCACAATTCTTCTTCCAAAGCTTATTATTTGCTCACTTGGTTCCCTTAACTTCCAGTGTTATTTTAAATTATGTCCTAGTATGTTTGATTAATCATCTCAACCCAAATCAAGAAAACTTTCTCCTTTTGTCTAGTAATTCCACAAAACCCAGGTTATTCACACATAACTGACTGTCTTAGTTTTGCTAGACTGCAATCATAAATGCTTGTCTTGGCTTAAAAACAGCAATCTATTGGCTGATAGCTTCAGAGGCTAGAATGCTTGCTTCCTCCCACGGTCAGTAAGGTTCTGGCTGGCCAGCAGTCTTTGGATTCCTTGGCTCTCCTGTCACGTGGCGATGTCCTCTCCTTTCTCTTCTGGGTTCTGTTGACTTGGGCTTCTGGCTCCTTCCCATGGCTTTCTCTCTCTCTGTCTGAATTTCTGCTAATAAAGGACTCCAGTAGGCCACATTCAGTGGGCCACACCTTTATTTAAAATAACTTCTTTAAGAGGTCCTATTACAACGGTTCACACCCACAGGAATGTGACAAAAGATATGTCTAAATTAGCGTACCTAATTCAGCCTCCCACACTAACTTCAGCAACATAAGAAGAGCAGATGCTGATGCACACAACCCACATTTCACATAAGGGCTGAGCCACTCATTTCGCCAGCTGCTGAGTAACACTCAGCTGAGTCATTCTTTCAGTATTGTCTTTAGTCAAAGAAAGGCAACTTTTCAAGGTCACACACCCTCCCTGGAGAAACTGCTGCCTCAGGAAGGGACTTTTAAGGGTCTTTCCAGCTCTCTAGCTCCTGTAGGGATCAGCGGAGGCCTTTGTTGTGATTGCACTGCCCCTTTGCCCTCTGAACGATCTGGCTTCCTTTGCAGGCCAATCTCTGTTTCAGAGTCTTTTTTCCTGGTGAAAAAGACCTAAGACAGTTAGGAAATTTTTATGGAGCTGTTCAACCTAATACATTACCTTCTATTTCTCATTGCATTGCTTCTTCTAATATTTACTTTATTTATTAAATAACTTTTCCCAAATTATTTGCTGGCCATTTAAAATATGTTTAATGTGCTTGTTCATTTTTTGACTTATTTTAGGTGGCTGTGACAAAGCCATTAAAAATAGTTAACTCCTTGAGGGCAAAATTCGTAAGTGCTGCAAGCCTGATCTGTATGGAAAACAATATAATGCTGCTGGTGAATAGATAAGAATGAGACAATCCTTTTTCTGACAGCTGAATTCATTTTCCTCTTACTAATACATTTTTTTCTATAAGTTTATACTCTATACAAACTGCTTTTAGTCATTGGTTCATAGGCTTAATTGCTTTTACTTAGGTGGTTTTTTCTACCAATACATTGAAGTTTGTTTTGTTTTCTTTTAAGGAACTGGTAATTATTTTTTTTAAATAGAAAACTCAAATGTGAGTTAAAGTCTCTTTGATATAAATTTCCATTTCTACTTATGCCACAAACAGAAAAACAAAACAAAGTCCAATAAAAGATAATACTCCATGACTCAGTAGGATACAGTTTGGGAAGATGGTAGTAGCCAGATATTTAGAAAATGAATCTGCAAGTGATTCTGATATGAACTTCATCCCTTGACTCTTGGAGAATCACTACCTAAAGGAAATGGCCAAAGGCACTAACAAGCTCTGGATAGTTTAAATTGCTGCTAGCATGACTCATGCATGAAGTAGCAAATCTGTGTTGTGTTTGCAAAAGAAAATGAGATAAAAAGCATGTAATTTTTAAAGAGTGTAGAACCTTTAGCAGTTATGGTTTATAAATCATATGAATACACCACCTATTTTTAAAACTGTTATTTTTTTAGAAATCGTCTTAGTCACTATTAATTGTCTTACAAGGAAATGTATATACAACAAAAAAGAATAAAATGCTGAGAAAATTGATTTTAATGTCATTTCTCTTCATGTATTACTTTTAAAATATTTCCAAACAACTGTAAAGAGATCAAAATAATTCTATTATGAACCATAAAACTTATCGGCTGCCTTGTATAAATTATGTATTGCAAAGTCATATTTCCTTGTGTTGCTAATACTGCAGTGCAGCCCTGAATGAACACTGACTTCTGAATTCCTCATGTTCTTCTGTGATGAATTATGCAGAAGTTCCATACCAGAACTATGCTAAGGTGCTAAAGTTCATGTTGATGAGTTGTTTGTGACTCATACAGATGCAGTGGACAAACACCTTATTTTCCCCTTTACACATACATCCAACATTTTGTAACAAATAAATGCCATCAATACACAAATGGATACATTGAAAAGCAATTGCTCAGATAAAACGATTTTCTTAAAAAGAAAAGAAATAAGAAGTATCTATCTTCAAGGGCACAGCTGGGTAAGATTTCAGAGTAACTTGCTGTGCAAGTTACGCCTGCAAATCTCATTAATAGTAATGGAATTTTGAACGTAACAACTAGCACATTGATTTGAACATTTTTCCAAGTACATTTTATTTTTAGAAAGCATTTCCCTCAGAGCAGAGAGAGTTCAGAAAACGTAGTATTTCTAGGAAGTCTGGCATTATGTATGGAAGTCCTCTTTTAGAAAAAAAACTATAAAAATACTTAGAGATTTCACAAAAGACCTTTTAAGATATTTATAGGACAGTGAAATAGTGAGAAAAGTAGTGCTGGATTCTTTCTTATAAACTGATGAAGTTTTAAAATCTATATATTTACTATATGTGCATTTATTTACCATTATAAATGATTTGTTCTCATAGAAGGTATATTTAAAATATAATTAGAAGAAAGTTTAGGGGAGAAAGTAATTTGATTGCTTAAAAAAACTAATAAACATCAAAGGAGAAAGAGGACTTCAGTTAATATCCACAAGAAATTGTGGTCGAGACTACAAATCATTTCCAGTTATCTGCTCTCTCTTCCCCACATTTTAGCTGTGCATGTGACTTCCAGAACAAAAACTATCTTTCCCACTCTCTTGCAGCTAGGTGGAGTCATGTGACTAAGTTATGGTCAGAGGTATATAAACAGAAGTGCTATGTGGCAACTTGTGAATAAGCAAAATGCAAATCTCTCTTTTCCTTCCTAAATATACTTTTCTTTAATTTCACACTTAAATAAAAGAAGTTGCCATCTAGAATGATGAAATTTGGACGCAAAAGATTTCTAGAGAAAAAGAATTTTAAATGCCTAAATAGGAGGAATCTTGTTTGTTTATAAAGCATCACAGGTTATATTTGCCATAAAGTTATTTTAATCCTTCATTGCTTTTTTCCCCTCTTGAATTTTAAATACTTTAAATGGATATATTTGAAGAAAATTGGGAAAATGTTGAAGAGAGCAGTACTACAACTGGGAAAGTCAAACAATATCCCTTATTTTCAGGTCAAGACCTCTAAATATAACAAAAAGTAAAATCCAGCTGGACCCTTTATGATATATTAATATAAATATTAAATTTTTTCACAATGAAATTATCCCTTGTTTAGGTTCCAAATCAAAATATAAACAGATAAACAAGACTCTGTCCTAACTGATGGCTTGGGTTACATTTGCACTAGTGTGCTTCCTTTTCTATTATAAAAGTGGAATTTATTAGATTTTGGTATACCATATGTAAACTTCTTTTTTTTATGTTTTATGGCCTACCATTCCCCCATTTTACCTATTCTCAAGCCTGTGACCGTGCATTAAAATGTTATTCATAATTTTATCTCTTCTTTGAGAAACACAGAAACATGTGCGCAGGATTTTAAACATTAAAGCAAGATCATTCAGGCTTTTAATGCAATAACAAATGAGGAAATAATGTGATACTGGCAAGTTCAAGTGAAACTGACAATATAATGGCCAAGAAGATTTATGTTGGGTGAGATTACTTTACACTGAATATCTCATTCATATTTAGTAAGCAATGGTCTTTAAATTTAATGGATTATATACTTAAACCTTGGTTTCAAATAAAACCACACCAAATATTGAATCATCAGGAGCATGCACAGATGAGACATGCTATTAGAAATAGAATACAGTGTGAGAAAAACTTTGCTTCTGTTTAAGAAAGAAACTCACAACAATTAAATTTATCTTAAGGTCCAGATAATGGTCGAAATGTTTCTCTGCAAGGCATCTTTGACTAATCACAATGGATATCTAAATGTTTTCTCAACAAAGATGACCTAAATGGAAGAAAAAAAAAAGACCTAGTTGTGTACTTTCTTGAGTTTGTAATTACTATCGACAAATATTTTTTGAGTCTCCTCTGTGCATGGTGGTAGGGTAATAATGATCAGCATCACTGACTGCCATCTAGATGTCCAATGCTAAATTAAGTTTCTCTGATTTATGTTCATTGCTTTAGTTGTGCCCTGGCTCATCTGTTCTTACAAGCTGTTCTGTTGTGCTCTTATAAACAAATTATGTGACAGTACCAACCTGGTGGTAATGAACTCTATGCTATCAATAAAACATATATATTTATATATGTATACCCCTGCCCATTATTGTTTTTCTACCTCCCTTTGTCTCTAAGTGTGAACTGCCAAGCCAATAATATATCCAGAATAATTTAAAAACAAATAAAGCGACTCAACTCCACACTTTTCCATCTGTTGGTCTGTGGTAGTTTGCATCCATTCCACACCCTGGTGAGATCTATAAAACTTCTTCTTGGTTACTAAGTTAAGTCTGCCTAAGTTCATTAATCCTCTGTATTACTATTTAGAAAATCTTTGAAAACATAAATTTGAATAGATCACTAATTAAAGATTTTTCAATGGAACACAAAGATTAAGTTCAAATTCCTCTTGTACTTATGTGAATCATCTTTTGCTCTAGCCTCATCTCTCAACACTCCATTCCCTATACCTTATATTTAAGCCATACAAAATGTGAGGTTCCCAGAATCTACCACACTACATCCCTTCTATACATTTGTTGTTCATTAGTCCTTATAGCAAATGGAGCAGACTCACAGAGCTAAAGTCTGGAAGATGGGTTATCAAGAGACAGAAAGGGAGTGGAATGTGGTGAGCCGATGCTCAATATGGTCAAAACCTATGGTAGGGTAGAATGGGGTGGTTTGGCAGTGGATGAGGGTGATATGTTGCAGGGATGTGAGTGGGGTTGACGGTGCTGGAATGTGAGGGTGAAGAGGGTGGTGTTTGGGTTGGACTGTCCATGGAACTGGGGGAGGGGCTGGAGGAGGTACAGTTGAACTCAGAGAATTTGTAGGGCTGAGGTTAAAACTACAATGGTGGGATGTTCTTTTAGCAAATACAGTAGGGGGTGTTATTGATGCAGGGTGTCAGGGGTAGGAGATATGTGGGAAGGGCGCACCTGGGGCATGCTTCTATGGAATATAAAAGTGCTCTTCTTGTCATAGGGTATTATCTCAGTGGGTGAAGACCCACACAATACAGAAGAAAATATTAAGTTCCCATTCTGGGGAGTACTGCTATGTTATCAAATAGTGGGGCAAGAGTCTTTTGAGAAAGTAGGCAGAGCTAATAAAAGAAGACAGGCCTATATGTCAAGCCCTCAATATTAATGCATGTAACTATGAACATTATTCTTCAAAAATTGCAACTTAGTGGTTACTGTGGGTTCTGAGAGGAGGGGGAGGAAAGAATGGATGGTGCATGGGGCATTTTTAGAGCATTGTGCATGATTTTGCAATGATGAATACAGGTCATTATGCAGTTTGTTAGAACCTATAAAAGTGCATGGTACAGAATGTAAATCATAATGCAAACCATTGACCATGGATAGAGGCATTGCTTCAATATTTATTCATCAATTATAACAAATGTACCATACTCAAGCAAGATGTTATTAATAGGGGAAAATGTAAGAGATGGAGGGGTTGGGATATGTGGGAATCCTCTATATTTTCTATGTGACTTTTCTGTAAACTAAAACTTCTTTGAAAATGGAGTGAAAAAAGAAAATAAAACACTGGGGGAACATACAGAAGAAATCGTCAGTGTACAGAAAAGATAACAGATCTTATGTTGACAAAAGGCACAATCCAAAAAACATATTATTATATTTTGTTTTATCTTATTATTATTATTATTTTATTTTTGGCTTTGTTCTGGGGAGGTTTTGGAATTGCAGAAGCATAGGAACTGTGTCAGAGTATGATCACTGGCATGGGGTGTCAGTGGTGGGAGGATGTATGGGGAGGGGTGCACCTGGGGCCTGTCTTTGTGGAATATGAATGTGTTCACATGGTCATGTTGTCTTGGTGGGTGGGGACCCACACCATAACCAATGGAATATTGAATTCCCATCCTGGGGATTACCATTACTTTTTCTAATAGAGTAGCAAGAGTCCCTAGAGTACATAGATTGTGCCTAGCGAAGGAGGAGAGACCAGGCCTTTGATATTGATGCTTGTACTTATGAACATTGTTCTTGTGAAATTGAAACTTAGCCTAGTCCTAAGAGTTACTTCCTGAAAGATTCCTTGTTGCTCGAATGTGGCTTCTCTGTAAACCAAACTCAGCATATAAACCCACTACCTTCCCCCCAGAATGGGACATGACTCACAGGGATGAGCCTCCCTGGCGCTGAAAGATTATTACACAAGCACCAACAAGTAATGCATTTGGAAAAAGACCTTGACCAAAGAAGGGAAATATTAAATACAAATGATTTTATGGCTAAGAGATTTCAAAGTGAGTTGTGAGGTCTTTCCAGAGATTACGTGTATACGCACCTTAGGAGGATCTCACTGACTGCTGCAGTAAACAATGCCTCAAGCAGGAGTGCTCCTGAGGGCTCTAGAGACACCTGTACGCTATAGGGAGGGCAGACAGTGGAATTTGACACCCTGTCGATGGGCCTTACCTTGGATTATATGATAACCTATCACCCTATCCAACCTATCAGAGTTGGACTCATTTATAATTTTCCTTCACATGGTGTTTCTGTCCCTTTTATTTGAACCTATAATTAGCACTATAACCATTAAATATGTGTCCCAGAGACTTAAATCTTCCAGCTGTTCATATAGTGGTTGAGTCCTGAATCCCAGCAGAGTTGCATCAAACACCTACTCTTGCCCAGGAAACTAACAAAAGGATGATGATGGACAACACCCATCCCCCAAAACATAGAGTATCTACAACTGCAACCAAGACAGTTCCATCCATCTGCCCCATGGGATTTAAGCCCCCTCTCATTCGGAATCAGAGCGCTCATCACCATACCAAAATCCTCTAGACTGAGGAATGAACAAATATAAGGGGGAAATGCAAATATGGACTAAAGCAGATTTATTATTATTCTAATAATTGAAGAATTTGTAACACTGATATAAAGACAGTGGTCACCAGAGATTCTGAAGGGAAGGAGAGGAAAGAATTGGTGTAACATGGGTGTTTTGGGGGAATTGGGATTGCAATGAGAGATTCAGGCCATTATACATTTTCTCAAAACCTATAAAATTGTGTGGTAAATAATTTTATGTTTAGACAAAATGTAAATTATTTACCATAGTTTGTAGCAATACTTCAATATGTGTTCATTAATTGTAACAAATACCACACTAATAAAAGATGCTATTAATGGGGAAAAGTGTGGTAGGGGAAAGGGGTGGGGTATATGGGAACCCTCCATATTTTTTATGTAACATTTATGTAATCTAAAGCTTCTTTAGAAATACGGGGAAAAAAGTCAGTGAACCATGCTTAAAAAAAACAACAAAAACTACTCTGCTATTTTCAAAAACTACTCTTTCTACTGTACAGGAACTTCAATCTTATACAAATGTTCTGTATTTTAAATTTTCAGATTTTAGGAATGGCCAGATTAAGTTTTCTTAAAATCATGGAATTAAAGAAGTTGAAAATGAAAGCTCCATCTATTTTCCATCACAGAGACTTATTCAAAATTTTCAAATTGAATCAAAATAAGATAAGACTAAAAGTATTCTTAAAATCATAATATCTATGCTGGTATAATTTAAAAGACTTGTTAATTTACATCAATCTGATAAATAGGTTCCATATTTAATATGGTATCTATATAAGTGAAAAATAAATGTTTTATTTATATATATATATACATGCAGATACATATGACATATAGTTAAGAGCGACAATTTAAAGAAATCACTCTAGAATTTTTCTTTTATAAATGCCTTTCTTGGCTTAAATATAAAATGCAGTATACCTAGTTTAAGCAATGCAATGAAATAACTTTTAATTATATGTCTTTTCAATATGTAATGTCTTCAAACACTATCTACTATACAATAAACAAACTTATCATTTAGACATTATAGTTTATTGGCAATCTATAATGAGAATAATAACATACCTTTCTGTTTCCCATTTATCAAACAAATTTCATTGAAATCTACTTATAAAGGGAAAAAAAAAACCTAATTACTTAAAAACACTAAATGTATGCCATTTTGTTTTACAGTAAAAAATTCAAGGACCCATGGAAAAAAGAGTCATTTTCATTCCTTTAGAGTTTTATAAGATTTTTATAAAAATTAATCAACTTCTTCAAACCCCTTAAAATAAACTGGTAAACAAGAAACACGACATGCTGTGTTGAAACAGAATTCACAGTTTGTTCAATCACTATGATTAATTTATAGTTCCTTTTAAAGGCTAAGGGAAATTAATTTTCTAATTTTGAAACAAAATTTAAAATCAGAACATTGACTTCATCTTCAAAAGTTGAAGTGGATGACACATGGTTAGATAAGTTTATTTCTGCACAAACATATAAAAATTTGGGGGCAGAAATGACTGTTAGAGGAAATAAAACATACTTTTGTGGATTTTAATAAAATAACTATGAGAGGTTTTCTGAAATATTTATTTTCACTAATATTTAATGACTAACTAAAACACTCACAGGTTTTACTCTCTATTTCTTTAATTGCATTAAATTCTACATTGTGCTCAGTGTTCTTATTACTGCCTTTTCTTCTTCATTAAAAACAATGCTGGAAAAAATATCTCCAGATGTCTATAGAAGTCATCTACCTTTCTGGCCTGTCTAGCAATCTTTTATTTTTCCTTTTCTGAAACTTGCTTTCTTCTACCTAGAGTGACAGCCAATCACTTGGTTCTGATTCATTCTTCATAGAGATAAACACAAGATTCATGCCAGACACTCAGAAAGCCTGTGCCTCTGAAATGGAAACTAGTCCAGAACAGGTACATAACTCAAACTTGCAAACAAATTTGTTTTTCAGGGATTCATACCAACACACAGAGAAAAAGAAAGAGAGAGAAAGAGAGACTCTTTTATTTTTATGTTTTTAATCATCCTGATATTATGAAGGCCAAAGACCATGTTGATATACAAGTGGAGATCAGATCCAAATCAGAATTCCACATTCACTGCTATGGTCAAAGACCACCTAAGAATAAAGCCAAATTAGAGAAAAGTATATCTAAAAATGATGAGAAGGAGACAATGTTATTATTTGAGCCTTTGTATCCAATCATTATTGAAGCCAGCTTCACCCTGGAATTTCCAGACATCTAAACCAAAGAATCTTCCCTTATACCTAAGTTGTCAGAGTTGAGTTTCTGTCATTTGGAACTGATTTGGTCATTCATACTTACTGTTAATTTAAATCAATGTGTTTTGCCTCCTAATGGTATTTCTATTTCATCTTTTCTAAACCAAGATCCCCTTTGAATTTCAGAGTATGTTTTAAGTTAATGCTCTGAAATAGCATTTTTAAAAAGTGTTAAAATGTTAGTTTCTCTCTTAAAAACTTACTATAGAAGTGCATGTTGATAATAATAAATTTGGTTTATTGGGAAAAACTGACAATCACTACTAAAGTTTTGACATTGTTTGCTTTTTTTAACATTCTCATAAGTTGTATTAAGGGATCCTGTCTTCCACTACTTAATGATCTATTAGAATAAGTGCTCAAATTGGCAAATCCAACAAAGTACAGATGTGTAGTTGCTTGAATCATATAAATAATATTCTATATGAAAACCATAAGAAAATGTCTCAAGTAACTCTGATACTCATGCCAGGTAAGTCAGAGAATATTCAACTGACCTTGCAGTGAGTCCCCCGATGAGGTAGTGATCAACAAAGCACTGAATCTATATGTGACACAATCACCATGAAGTTCACTACAGTTTTTCTACAGGTTTTGTGCTTATTCTGTTCTAGTCTATAATTTCTCTGTTCAAGTTCTTCCTTGCCAGCCCTAGGTAACATCCCCTGAAGGGGAAGAGGACAACACTTGAGCAGGTAGTATAGAAAGGGACCAACCTTTCTATACAATGGCTAAAAGTACACAGAGGATGTGTGTTTGTGTGCATGTGTGTATTGAAACTGGTAGGTGTCATGAAATAGAGCTGTCTCATTAGAATTATTTCTGGCATTTCAGGGTTCCTAGCATTTGGCTCTTTCTCTTTCCCATCACAATTTTTTCCTGTTTTTACTTCTATAGTCTTCTTGTTCTCAAAATCATCTTCTCATAGTTACTCTCCCTTGTATTTACTCTTCCTTCCTCATTCCTCCTAGGGATTTCCCAAACCTTCCTTAAAATACACTCTCTTTCTTGCCTCATCAAAGTCAGTACTGTCTTGCTATTTTTCTAATAATGCAACAGCATTTGAAAAGTATTTTAATGTCTTTGTGTTGTGAATATTGTATACAAACCACACATCTGCAGTATACAGCACAGCTCCCAATTTCCCTTGGAGCACAGTTGTTTTGCTCTTGTTTATAACAAAGCCAGTCATATTAAAAGGAGAAAAAAAACATGTCATCAATCATAGGAAGCAGATTTGCTTACCTTTGCAGCTGCATGAAAAAAAATATATCTCTTTACACATCTTTTATTTGTACCCAGACTCTAAGGAAAGAGTCCACCCTAGGCAAACCTGGCAAGTCTACTTTCCATGTTTTTCCAGGTTGGCTTGGTTCCCAGCCCTCTCTGCTTTAGACATCCTTTTCCTTCATCTGACTTAGGTGCCCGTGGTTCTCCAGCTTGGTATTTACATTCAGTGACTGAATGATTAAATTCTGACTAAAAATTATTGTTCTATCTCAACTTTAAATTTTCAAGATGAAATGTCTATATATTAAATGTGGACTGAAAAACTTCAGGGCTCCTCAGGTCGGTAGAACTGGTTATTAGTGTTGAGTTTGGGCAGTAGTATTTCAGGGGGGCTCACAAATGAGGAAGCATAAGAAGCGATGCTCTTCCTACCAAGCAGTTCTTTGCTTTGTGACTTCCTGTGCCTTCCTGAATAACACTTCAGAGGCTTAACCAGAATCCAAATCCACAAGGATTTTGGAAAATCCTAAATTACTTTACCACCTTTGGCGTGTGTGTGTGTGTGTGTGTGTGTGTGTGTGTGTGAAATAAAGAGAAGGGAAGGGAAAGAAAGAGAGAAATACAGAGAAATAGAGAGTCAAGGCTTTCCTTGTACTGACTGTCTCCCATTTGCCTGTCCAGATCCACACTCTATCCTTCTTTACCCCATTTCTGTCTTGGGGGGCTGGTCTATACATTAAGCTTTCTTTCTTAGGCTCTGGTTGGGTTAGACAAATACAGAACCTTTTCGGGAGATAAGAGGCAGAAAGGGGAGAGAGATCAGAAATCCACTTTCCAGAGGTCAGGAATCCAGTTTCCTGAACATTGAGATGGATGTGTCCCTCCTTGGAAGGTGGTCTGCTCTACACAACTCTCTCCTTATTGTAGAAATCATTATCTCCTCTTGTTTCTTCAGGCTGAGGAGTGGTAACAAGCTCCCTATTATGAGTCATGGGGTAGTGCACTGTCCTTTCTGATTTCCTACACCCTGCCAATTTCTTCATTAATAGTATCTTTGTGAAATTCTCATCAAAATTATCTTAAGATGAGTTTTTCCTGCTGAGACCTTGACTGATTCATTAGTTTTACATATCATTTCTAAGTTAATGATATTAGTGCTTATAAAGCCCCTCACACTACTGTTTCCAGAAGACAAATTCACTAAATGACCTTGTTCTAACCAATGGTAAAGGTTACAAACAGAAAATTATGAGCAGACATAAAACATAGACTTACTCCTAAATGTATGCCTTCATAAGTGCAATGTTGGATATCATGTTTTTTTAAAGATCCTTTAAGAAATTTATGAAGTAGTTACCCTGTGTAGGTTATGAATAGCAAATGGTACTTTGGGGTTGCATTAAAATTTCCAGTGCCAGCATCATAGGTAAGACAAAATTTGCTGCAGTATCTTAAACAACTTAAATGGATGTGAAGACATGCTCTGGAAAACTCATCTTAAATGACTCAACAAATGATTTCAGTGATGGCAAGACTGATGTCCAAGATATATGTTAGAAGTATGAATAAAATTTCCACAAAATGTGAGAATAGGAAGAAAGTGCCATTTCTCAATGAATGTATTTTATGTAATATGCTAATTTAAATATATGTATGATTTAATTGATGAAATAAATATTAAAAGATGACATCCATCTAGATCAAGTATATCCTTAAGTGTTTAACTGTTCAAAATCCTGCAAACAGTTGGCTCTCTTTATGTTCCAGCATATATAGTCCCTTTCTTCCCCAAACATATTTCCTCAATGGGTTTCAGGCTCATTGACCAGATGTTTACCTTCTATTCCACTCTACCATAACCACCACAGACTCATTCTTGCCCCCATTTTGGGTTTTCCCCTGACTAACTCCCATCCTTTACTTCCAAATTTAAACTTTATCTTTTCTTTCTTAGGCTCAAGACTCCTAGGTAAATACTTGCATTTTTAAAAGGTCTTTTATGTTTATTTTAGTTAGTTTTGGATTTCTTCCTTATCAAAATCCCAAATCTAATTCTTATATCATATCTAATTGTGTAATGAGGCTTCTGAGAAAGGAAGCTATAGAAAGTTTATTTCTGGAGTTTATGTGGCTCAGTGGTTGAGTGCCAGCTTCCCACATATGAGGTCCCAGTTTCAATCCCTGGCCCCAGTATCTCAAAAAAAATGAAAAAAAAAAAAGTTTGTTTTTCATGAATCAAGTTCTCACTGAATTTGTTAAATTGTAAGGTAAGGTAAATAGTATTACATTTGAAGGTACATTTATGCCCCTATAAATAAGGAAACTTATAGCATACTTGTAGAGGACTTTACCTTAGTTAGTAAATTACCAGATAAACTAATATTTTATTTTTTTCCCTCACTGTCAGAAAAATAGCAGATGTTCAAAATAGCAATTACCCTGTACCATGACATTTGAGATTTTTTTCAACCTATTTTAGTAAAACTGTCCCACTAAATAATTCAGGTATTCTTACTACAGAAAGAAGTGATTAAAATGCTTTCTTCAAATTTTTTCATACTTATTACAAACTCATTAAAAGGACATGAGAGATCAATATTAGATATGTTTCACCATAATATCTGATGCCATAGCTCAGTGTTTTTCATCACAGAATATTCCACATATGGCAGGAGCCCAAGAGTAAGAGTATTTATGCTGGAAGTCCTGCTAGCTCTAACAACCAGTTTCTTTCCCAAGTATCCAAATGCAAGATTAAATACTGATGGATAAATAGGAAATTTTAAAAGAAAGAGGAACAATCTCTGAAAATTAAAAAGCAGAGAGCACAACATTCACATTTCAGCAAATGCTAATGTTCTCATTCAAGTTGAAAACATGTCCTAAAAGATATGGTGAGAAAATTACTAGATATTTTCACCAACATGAAGTTAGATGATCAAAGTTTAAGCTTCTGATATTAAATAAAAGGGGGATATAAAAAGTCTCCTATGATAGCTAAACAAACTCCTTAGAGCATAGTTTCAATGGCCTTTATGATTCATATCTAATGCAGAATGACAAGAGTAATACATGGGTGAAAAAAATATACATCACCTGAAAAGAGCAGGTGTGTGCCATACTTCTGGTCATTAGTAAACAAAAATTATCAGAACAGGTACATACTACTGTGATGGTTAATTTTATGTGTGAATTTGATTAGGTTAGAGTGGCCAGTTGTTTGCTCAAAAAATGGCCAGATGTTGCTCTGGAGGTATTTTATAGATAGAATTAGTATCTATAAATCAATGGACTTCAATTAAAGAATATTATTGTCAATAATATGTGTAGTTCTCATCCAGTAGGTTGAAAGCCTTAAAGGCAAGAACTGTGGTTTCTAAGAGAAAAAGAAATTCTACTTCAAGACTACCACACTCTGTCCTTTAAGTTTCTAGCCTGCTAGCCTCTCCTTCGGATTTTGGACTCGACTCCACCATCAACTCTTCCCGCCTGCCTGCCTTTCCTACAGAATTGGTAATTGCCAAGTACCCACAATCACGTGAGCCAATTTCTTAAAATAAATCTCTTTATAATTAATTACATACATGTACATATACATTTACACACACATATACATACACATATACATACATATACACATATATCATCTAATTCTGTTTCTCTAGAGAACTCTGAGTAATACAACTACTAAAACAAAATTAACCAATACATAAACAAAGCAAGCAAATAGAGCCAATT
Source organism: Cabassous unicinctus (assembly GCA_029593785.1). Classification (NCBI taxonomy): domain Eukaryota; kingdom Metazoa; phylum Chordata; class Mammalia; order Cingulata; family Chlamyphoridae; genus Cabassous; species Cabassous unicinctus. The sequence goes on along the minus strand of JAQZBX010001240.1, from coordinate 13,576 downwards.
TCAAATGTGTCACCAAATCTTTCCAACAAAATTTTTAAAAAAATGTTATTTAAATAGAAGCAAATATTAACACTTGATACTGAAATAAATGGAACTGTAGAATCATGATGCATTTACTTTATTTCAATCCCAACTGAATTCATGGACATCTGATTATAAAAAATATCTTGGGCCTGAAGATGGTGATGTTTCTATCACATCTGTGTTCTTCTCTGTGCACAGTCACGCAGTGTAAAAGCACTAAACGTCCCTGTTCTTTTACGCACTTTGTGGACTTTGGTGACAGCAATTTTTCTATGTAATATTCCACAACATGCTGTAAGATACTGATATATCCCACATTGTATCTGTTTTAGAGCAGGTAATGTTTTCTTTTTAGATTAGCAATTTATAACAAAGTTGATTTGCACATCATTAAAGCATTTAATAATGTGAAGTAGGAAAAATAGGTTATATCGGGTAAATGGTGATATCAGAAGAATAATTATCCTGCAAATTATTTTCATAACAATGAGACCCATAACAATTCCATTTCTTCTAGGGTTGTAATGATAATGAAATGAGATTATGGGTGAAAAGAGTATAGAAAAGCATCTGCTCTTAGTAAGTGCCCAATAAGAATTAGATGTTATCATTTTCATTATTGCTATTATTATTCTTACATTTATAGCACCTCTTGAGCTGCCTTCATCTATGCACACTGCTTGAATACTTTCATAATTCATTTATTTGGCAGACATAAATTGAATATCTATGGATTGACAGGCACTATGCTAGAGACTAGTAAATTCCTTTGCAGTTTAAAATAAATGGACATACAAATAATGACAATAAAATGTGGTAAGTGCTATGAGAGAGGAAGGCACAGGGCACCATGAGAGTACACAGAGGAAAGTCAACTAAACGGGTTTTGGGATGAAGGCTGTTGGGGATAAAACAAGCGACCTAGTTAGGGAGGGCTTTTCAGAATAAGTGAAACCGAGTCATGTGCGTTAGGACTCACACAATCTCTCTTCCAGACTTCTCTAAACCATTTGCATCTAGAATCCTGATATTCTTAGACTCAGATAGTTGAGCATTCCGCTGGAGGAGATACAGTCAGAATTCCCGTACACACACAGATAACCATCAGAAACTGGTATTGAGAAATAAATTGACTAGAAAGGAGAGGCAAGGACAATTTAGGCACTTTGCCTGCTTCAGTTTCTTTTAGTAATGCTGCCACCTTATTTTTTTAATGGCTTGTCTAGACATAAATAAGATAAAGTTGATTATAAGAAGAATATAAATGGAAATTTCCATGCTTTTATTTTAAAAGCTAAAAATATTGAGACCTATTAACCAAAAGATGAGAGAGAAGGCTTTGATGTGTAGAAGTGCAATGTTCCTGAAGAGTTTCAATAGAGAAATATCTACACAGAGAGCACCTTTTTTCCACAAATGAAGATTATGTTTCAAAAAAAGTTCCCAATTCATAATGTAATTTCATACCCATGAATTTTTTAAACACGTTGAAAAGATGTTTGATAGTACAGTAAAATGTTAAAAATTAACCATGTATCTTTTATTTAAATGCCATACCAGCTTATGGAAGAAACTCATTTATATCAAAGCTTTTTAATATGTCAATTTCTAGGTCTTCCTGTACTGGGCCCTCAGTAGTTCTACTTCCTCTAAAATTTCTTTCAGAAGCAAATAATATAATAGAAAATTTCTTCACATGGTCAAATTAAGTAATACAAAAACAACCAAGCAAACACGAGACTAATTATGCTGGCAATTTTGATGACTTCACTGAAACAGTGGTTATTTGTGGAACTAACAAGGTCCAAAATATTCATAAATTTGCAAACTTCTCATTTTATTTAAAATGCTGGAACAGTCAGCAGTTTAAATCCAGGATCATTGATTTATGTTCTTTCTTGCACTGCTGCTATCAAAAGTACTTCATATATTCTTTCCATTTACAAGGGACTACAACACCACAGAAGACTAAAGTTGTGTCTTTCCATCTAAGTAGTTCAGTCAAATGAGTTTATTCTATGTTTTTCATTCTCATCCATTCTACTGATCTCAGTTTCTCCAAGCCCCTATAAATCTCTCTTTACTTAATACAAATGTACTACACTTCCTTTTAAATGGTGGCTGGGCAATTTATTTTTACTAAAATTGAAACATTTAAGGGGCTGTAAACTAGAATATTACTTGTCACCTGATTTGAAGATCTGAGTTTCAGCAATGTGTCAACTATTTATTACTAAGGTGCTTCATAAAAATCTAATCCCTTAATGTTTTTACCTTAAATTATTCATTTATAAAACTCTTATCTCACAAGATTGAATAAAGAATACTTTACAAAAAATGTAAGTGAAAGTGCTTAGTGGACATTTAAGGATCATATAATATATTGTTAATAGTATTTTTGATAGTCATTGCAACAATGAAACAATATTTGGATAATATTTTAACATCCCTTGCTTATATTTCCTAATCCCCTTAGATCCCCACCTCAACTTGCCCTACCCTCCTAAATAGGGCAGAAGTTAGGCTGTTCAGTATCATGTTCTCAGGGGAAAGGTGAATTCAACAATTAGAGGAAACTGAAATCTCCTAGGTTTTTGTTGTTGTTGTTGTTGTTTTTCTATGGGCTTTTTCAATAACCTAAAGCTTCTTGGAAAATAAAGTGAAAAAAAGCAAGACACTGGAGGAACATACAAAGAAACTGTCAATATACATAAACAGATCTTATGATCACAAGAGGCACAGTGCAAATAAATTTATTTATATATTTTGTATTTTATTTTGCTTTATCTTATTATTATTTAAATTTATTTGGCTTTGTTTTGGGGAAGTTTTGGATTGCAGAAAGGTTGTAACTGTGGCAGGGAAGGATAACTGGTGCAGTGTGTCAGTGCAGGGGGGATGTGTGGGGAAGATTGCACCTGGAGCCTCTGTGAAATAAGAATATGTTCGTGTGGTCATGAGGTATGGTCTCGGTGGGAGGAGACCCACACAATAACCAAAAGAATATTGAATTCCCATCCTGGGTAGTCATGCTACTATCTATAATAGCATGGCAAGAATCTATAGAGAACATGGGCAGTGCCTAGGGAAGGAGGACAGACCAAAATGCCAAGCACTTGAGATAGATGCTAGGACTTAAGAACCTTGTTTCTGTGAAACTGAAACTTAGCCTAGTATTATATATAGCCTAAAGTTACCTCCTGAAAGCCTCCTTGTTGCTCAATGTGTCCTTTCTCTAAGCCAAACTCAGCATATAATTGCATTACCTTCCCCCCAGCGTGGGACATGATTCCCAGGGATGAGCCTCCCTGGCACTGAAAGATTATTACCAAGCACCAACTAGTGATGCATTTGGAAAAAGACCTAGACCAAAAAGGTGAAACATTAAATTCAAATGAGTTTTTATAGCTAAGAGATTTCAAAGTGAGTAGTGAGGTCATTCTAGAAGTTACGCTGATGCATGTCTTAGGATGATCTCAGTGACTGCTGCAGTAAACAGTGGCTCTAGCAGGAGTACATGGGAGGGCTTTTGAGACATCTAGATATTATAGGCAGGGCAGACAACTCCAGGAAATTGGTGCCACTTTGGTAGACCTTACCTTGGAATATATGATAACTTATCTCCCCAATGTATCAGAGTTTGACTTATTTATGATTTTCCTACAAATGGTTCTTCTGTCCCTTTTATTTGAACCTACAATTAGCACTATACCCATTAAATATAAGTCCCAGAGACCTAAATCTTCTGACTGATCATATGCTAGTTGAGCCCTGAAACTCAGAAAAGTTGCAGCTAAAATTTACTCTCCAATTCATTGGACTTGCCCAGGACAACTAACAAAAGAATGATGATGGACAATGCCCACGCCAAAACACAGTATCTACAACTGCAAGCAAGACAGTTCCATCCATCTACCCCATGGGATCTAAGCCTCTCTCAATCAGAAGCAGAGTGGGAACCACCATCCTAAAATACTCAAGAATGAAGAACGGACAATCATAAGGGGGGAATGCAACTATGGACTAAAGTAGATTTATTATTATTCTAATAATTGAAGAACTTGTAACATTGATAGGAAGACAGTGGTCACCAGATATTCTGATGGCAGGGAGAGGGAGGAACAGGTAAAACATGAGGCATTTGGGGGACATTAGAATTGTCCTTTATGATATTACAATGACAGATACTGGCCATTATACATTTTGTCAGAACTTATAAAATTGTGCAGTGCAAAGCGTAAACCATAAACTATAGAACATGGTTAGTAGCAATGCTTCAATATTTGTTCTTCAATTGTAACAAATGTACCACACTAATGAAAGAAATTGTTAATGGAGGAAAGTATGTGAGGGGGCGGGGGTGGAGTATATGAGAATCCACTATATTTTCTATGTAACATTTATGTAATCTAAATCTTCTTTTAAAATAAAGAATTATTTTTATTTAAAAAAATGCTGAGTAGAATTCCTGTTTAGTAGTTAAAACTAGTAGTCTAGGAGATTACAAAGGACAGAGTTTGATAACATTTTGCTATCAAATTTAACAAGATTTTTTTAGAGTGATTATATGTGAGGCTGTCTAAGATTCAGACAAGTGAAAATTCTTGTATTTGTTAATTTCTATTGGGAAAAATATGAATTTCCAAAATGGTATTTGGTAGTATTCTAGTATAATATTAAAAATAAATAGTATTCTCTTTATTTTTAATAGTATTTTAGTATAATATTAAAAATAAATTAATAAATAGCTGAAACATTTAATCTAGCAGCCTAATTTTAGCATCAATCTTATAGAAATATAGTGCCAGAATACAGGAACATATTTAAAATTTGCTTATTGAAGCTTGTGTTTTATAGTGAATGACAAAAAGGAAACAACCTTACCCTCCGCATGAATTTGAAATTATTTTGGATTATTCATATTATGAAATACTACAGAATTATATAATATTTTGAATGCTGTATATACACACATATATTATACATATACACATATATACATATATATCTATGAATAATGATTATATATCAGATAGCTATTTACCTCAGGGATGGAGATAGTGGATAAAATATCAACTTTTCCCTATACATTTATACATTAATTCTTGTTGTCCTCCCCATCTCATTTAATGGGGATACCTCCCTCCAATGGTAAAGCCAAAGCCTTGGAGACATCCATGACACTCCTTTTTCTCATATTCTGCCTCCAAAATGTCAAAATTTCCACTGGTTATACTTTTAAGATGTGGAGAATGCCATTTTCTTATCACCAACTCTATGTTAACTCATGATAAAAGTACCATTATATATTCCCTAAAAATATTGTAATACTCTTCCCATTCCATTCCCACCTTCACCAATATAGAAACCAGAATGGTCTTTTAAAAACCTAAGGCAGATCATGTTACTCCTCTGCTGGAAATCATCCAAGCTTTCCATTTGCACTTAGTAAAAGCCTGGGGCCTTTAACAGGACTACCTGGCCCTCTGCAATCAGGTTCTTATACCCCTCTGATTTCCTCTGCTCCTCTTGCCATCTCTTCTTTCTTTTCCTGACTCAGTCTGCTCCACCAACACCTGCCTGTTTGCTCCTTTTTGAGCTTGTCCTGTATAATTCTGCCTCAAGGCCTTTGAACTGGTCTTATTCTTTACTTATAAGGCCTTTCCGCCCATAACCTCAAGGACTGCTCCCACACCTCCTGCAGTCTATCTAATGTCACCTTCTCAATAAGACTTAATCCTGACAACCCTACTGAAAATAGCAATTTTCCCACCTCCAGTCATGTCCTAATCCCCTTCCCTATGTTTCCTTCATAGTATTTATCACCTTCTACTATAATAACTTGTTTACTTATTGGGTATTGTTGTCATTTATCTTCCCACACTAGGGTATATGATTTATGCAGATAGGATTTTTTCTCTTTTGTTCAATGGTTTGTCCCCAGCCCCTGAAGCACAGCCTGCCATATAGTAGGTGGCTAGCAATTATTTTACAAGTTAATGAATAAGTATAGAGCCTAAGTTTCTTAAAAAAAATTTTTTTTTTAGTTATGTCTAGTGACCTAAAGCACTTCTACCATTCCTAAGCCTAGACCTGGAAAGATTTAAAAGTGACATTAAATTTATTTTAAATCTTTGTGTATAAATTGCTTTCACTCTGAAGTTGTCTTGCTGAGTTATTCAATGTTTAAATTCTTGTGTCTGAGTTTCTGAGAATAAGGTTTGTAGAATATTCCACAAAATACAAGAGAGGATGTGAATTCCTTTTATACCAGGATCAATAACCATCTGAATTGGGCAGATTAAATTAGCCATAGGCTGTTTGGAGGCAGGAGGATAGATGGACAGCTTCTGTGGGTCTCTTGTAGTTCTATACAAAGGGATTGTTAAGGTTTCAATGAGAAAAAAAGGACACTAAAATGTAAAGGTAAACATTCTGCTTTAAAGTGATAGAGACAAATGGCCTTATACAGCACAAACCTTTTCAGAGATGGTATAGACCATCTGCATTATGTTTTTGTGTTACCTGTGAAAGGATGTGTGGAGAAAGGCACTACTTGAAATTCAGTTCCAATATCATGTTGGCTGAAAAGCTGTGCTTCTTAGTAAATCCAACCAAATACACTGACATTTTCAGAGTGCATCTGATACATTTCAATAATTAATTCTTAAGTCAAGAAAGAGTCAAGAAATCAGATGAAGAAGCACAGTAGGTTGAAAATTGCCTGTGGGAAGGAAAAAAAAATCTGCAATAGATAGAACCTTTTTTTAAGCTGAAAAGAGGTCAGTGGGATACCACTGGGAACAGGGATGAAGCTTCAGGGGTTTTTATTATTGTTATTTACATAAACCGCCCAGAGAGTAATGTGAGATTCTCAGTCCATAACTTTGCTGAAATTGGTAGACTCAGAAAAGGAAAAATGCAATCACATAGTAGAAAGAACTAAATCAATGAAATACTCATAAAACAAGCAGTTGGAGGGAGAAAAGCTCCTATGAATATATATTCTGTTTTAAAGAAAACAGTTTGCAGAATGGTGGTGCTGGAGGACGTTGAGAAGTGCTCCAGCAAACCTCCCTCAGAAAGTTTTATCTTTGTACTATACATGACATTATATGAGTTGATACTTTTAAGGTGGAAAAATATAAATTTTAGATAGGAAATTTCAGATATATCAAAATTGCTATTCAGAGAAACAAGCATCACTTCAAATGACCTGTTTTGTGCAAATATTTTTCATGGATCTCAGGTTATGTGTTTTTTTGTTGTTGTTTTTTTTTTTAACTCCTGCTCCTTAATAATTGCTTCCCTGAAATATATCAATAGAAACACTAATGCAAGTAGAATTTTGAATTTAACTCATAGTTAATTTTAAAATATCAGTTCAGCCTAATTTTTCACCTATTTCCTAAGGGTCTATCATGTGCTTTCAGATGATAGAGATACAGCAGGAAGAGACAGACACAAGCAGGTCACTATATTCAGTGACCTATATAGAATATTTCTTTATAGTGGCTTTCAATACAGGGCCTCAGGAAAGGTTCACTTACGTAGAAAGATGCTTGTCTAACATCTATATCAAGCTTTTTCAGGCTGAATTCATCTATTGAATGTAAAAGAATACCTCTACAGGCTAATGCTTATAACTTGATACAGGAACCACTAGATGACACTATTATAATGCTTGTGATGATCAAGGGTCAAAGGAAAATAAAATAACAGTATACTTATTTTTAAACTATTCATGAAAATGTCAGTGTGTGCTCTAGTAGTCTATAATCCAGTAATAGGAAATGAGAGAGTGTTAGACACTGCTAGACAATGCCTTTTATATTCCTAACTGCTAGACCAGTGTTTAACACATAATAGTTAGTCAAGACACTAGACAAACATATAACTTGTATCGCTCAAGAACTTCTAAGTAAGTAATACATTGTGAACAGAAGTGTTTTGGATTTAGAAATTCACTACATGAGGCTCTGTAATTGAAATGATTTATGAAATAGTAATTTCCCATTGTCTCGGTGAGCTTCAGGAAATTTTTTTAAAGGAAAGCAAATTATATATACTTTAGTTCCAATTTTATTTTCTATGTGAGAGAAAGAACAAAATATACAGCTCCAAGGGAGGAATGACAAGTGCATTTGATTTTTAACTCTCAGTATGAGCAATTTAAGGTGTAGTGCCACAGACAGTGGATTTACCCTATGTGAGATAATTTATCTGGCAACCAAATAAGAGTTACTCTATTTTCTCTCCTGGGTGAAACTCAATCATCTAAGACAGGAGCAAGTAACTTTGCACTAATGCACTTCCTTATTATACAGAGACATTTCAAACATATAAAAAGGGCAGCTATTGGCTGAAATTATACCCCATCTACTGAAATAGAAGATATATCTAAATATCTCAAATACTCAGGTTAAATGGTTGAAGTATTTCAAACTCATATCTGTCTATGGCTTTATTAATTCTTATAACTAGGCTTGAACAAAGTTCACAGCATGACCAAATTAAATCATATTAACTGATACAAGGTATGTCAATAAGTGCCTATTTGAGAGGCACATGGAAATATAAAAGCCCCAGTCCATTTGCCTAAAGGGGAAGGAGAACTGAATATCTGATGTCTATTTGGACTATTCTGGAAAAAGCTACTAGATCAAGTGAGAAGAGCCAAGTTCTGCATGCAGAGAATATGATTTTAAAGTCAACATATTTGGGGAAAATTTGTTAAAATAAGATGTGAGGAATTAATCAGAGCTGGAAAACTGTAGAACTGCTACAGAGAGCCACAAAGAAATTGGCGCCAGGTGTCATAAGGGAAGGTTGTGTGGGCAGGTACCTGGGCAAGAAGAATGTAAAGGATTTAAGTAAGTCAGAACCAGCTGATGTAGGGACTTGACCCCTTTAAGTATGGATGTGAATTTTTATGGTAATGGAAGAACCCAGGGAATCTGATGGTAAATGCTATTTTGATATAAAAAGATGATTAGGGCCGCATACTCCTTGTAGTTGCAAGAAGAAAAAAGAAAGAGAAAAGAAAAAACGGAAAACGGAACATAAGACTTCATAATTGGTGGGGATAATGTAAGGACCAAAGGGGCGCACAAATTAAAGTCTCTCAAATAACAAACTTGAGAAGTAGTCATATATTGGCATTAGAGATTGAAATAATGGCCAATCAAGCAAACCTTTGGAATTAGTGTTAAAAACTATGATTCAGTTGACCTCCACACTGGTAGGAAGAGATTATAATACCTGATTTATTACTGAACCTCTTGGAAAAAATGTCATTACTTTTCTCATTGGGACAAGACCTGCAAATAAGATATGTAATTAGTTTAAATCATTCTGTAAGATAAAATGAGTAGGTATAACACACTAGATCAGATATCAAAAGAATAAATGATAGCTTTCCAAATTCCTTAAAAAAATTAATGTTATCAAGTTGGTTATTTGTTCCAACTAAATTCACCAAATGTGTGTCCTATTTCCTTCCTTGTTTTCAGTTGTCTGACCCTGATATTAATTGCATTTGAGTACTCTTTAACATTTAAAAGTTTTATTAACGACAGATCTTTTCACAAGGTAAACTAGCTGATTAAACTAAACCTATTTGCAAAGATAAGAATGAAATGTTTTCATCTCAATTCAGGCACCAGTTCTGCCTTTTGCATAAGACTCTCAATTACTGAAAAAATTTGTTTTGAATACTGACAAAGTTGTCACATGTCACAGGATTTAGTAATAAGAATTCACAATTTAAAATTTTTGATTTTCTGATATTCTCTTACTGCTTTTTAAAATTACCAAGAATAGACTATGTCTCATGTGGTAGCTAATACCATTTCTTCATATTTAGACTATTTAAATATGATCTGTTCCCAGTGCCTCCTCACCTGTAACAATAAATGCTTTGATATTTTCACATTTTTTTATTATCTTTCAAAATGAGTACCATTTAATATTCCTTATGATGAATATATCTTTCATTACATATTCATATGTATTTTATTTTATGTTATTTTTTTAGGAGGTGCTGGGAATTGAACCCAAGATTTCGTGCATGGGAAGCAGGCACTCAACCACTGAGCCACACCTGCTCCCTATATATGTATTTTTAATAATTTTTGCCATCTTACTCACTTCCCAGCCACTTCGTTATTTCTCCTTAAATTATTTTTTCCTCTTCCCCTTTACCTGTCCAAGTTAATTTTGGATCTGTCGTTTATATTTGCACAGACTATATGGAAGAAGCTGAGGTGGTTATAAGAATTTAATAGAAAAAAATTCTGTCTAATTTGTTTAAACCTTACTAGAAGAATATATGTTGGTGTATTTATATCTCTACCAGTGTTAAAAGGACTAGTAAGAATATGTTTGACATCTTAAAATACATTGCCCATAGTCCAGTGGATCTACCTTTGAAACATTATTGACAAAAGAGAATTTTCCTCTAATGCCGTGAAGATCATCTCAGCAACAAAAGCACCCTAACTCTATTCCTTCAAGATATGTTATATAAATCAGTACTAGTCAAAGTTTAATAATAGAGATATATATACTAGTGATGCAGCCTTCATTCCACTATGCCATTAGGGAATCAATGATGAATGGCATAATCTAAGGCAAAATAGTGGTGTTTTTGTTGCTTGGCATGTTTTTGTGTGTGTGCAAAAAATAAAGGAAGCTTTTTAAAATTAGATTCTAAAACTATATATTTGTTTCTTCCTACATTTAGTTTATTCTAAATCATTGAGAATGCTGCATCTATTCAAAGTTCAGAATTGATTTTAAGATATAAGATAAATCATCACTATTTTTGAGTGTTGACTTGCACATAAACTTAATAAATATTTAGGGAATGTAGGAATGAATAGCCAAATAGAATGAATTAATGTGTCAATAAAGGCATTTCCAATTGCTAGATTTTAAATTGCACAGATTGCAGTTTATAAGAAATGTTTTTAGTATATCTCTTTTTATGAGTTTATGGTGTATATGTGTTTTTTCTCATATTATTTTAAGGGATAATTACTGAAAACAATTAGGGCTTGGATTTTCCCAACCTCTATTTCTATTAAAAATAAAGAGGAAGGAAGAAAATGGAGGAGGCAGGTAAATTATGATGATTGAAATAGAGATTGGAGAAATACTCATTAAGCACATATTTTGCTCTAAAAATATGGAAACAAATTATCACACTGAAATGAGCTTTGACTCTACTTGACCATGGCACCTGTGGCACCAGATGCATTATATGACATTTGAGTGTGAAAAATTCCAAAGCATTTGCCAACACTCCCCAGAGGGCTTGTAAAGAGTTTTAACATCTATTTTGTATATCATCTATATTTCACCTAAATCTAAATCAATCCCCTAATTTTTTAAGGAAGATTTATTTCAAATATGAAACATAACTTTTTAGTTGAATATAAGCACATAACAAATCTTCAACAAATCAAACTTCAAATTAAATAGAAACATCTATCTTTTTCTAGGGGAAGATCCCTATTTCCTGTATTCCATTTGAATCTGCTATCATATAATAGTGGCACATGTCATTGTGAATAATAATTATTGGGATTCCCAAACTCTAGTTTTAGGCAGCCAAGATATTTGGCAGTCTTTCCCAAGATAACTTCTGGTTGAGGTGAAAGTTGACTACTTCATGAACTATTTGATTATGGTTCAAGCCAAACAGTATTCCTGTCATGCAGCATGATTATTAAGTGAACTCAATACCCACCAAATGATTCATCCAATCTTACAGAAAACAGATTACATGGGAACAATTTGGAATCCTGTTCTGCCAGCAGGTGGGTTTTAGTGGGTCAAGATGGGAAATCATACAAGTTGTGAACTAAATTAATCAATCTTTTGAAGCTAATGCCACACACGTTATTGTTGATTTACTATCACTAAAATAAACTCATATTGAATTATAGTCAAGAATCACATGAACAAGTGACTTTTAATCTGCCCTGTTCAAAATAGAATCAACTAGAATATACAATTAAAATGTTCAGGTTTTATAGGACTTTTGGCATGTCATTCTTGACAAGATTCTTAATGTAAAGCTTTTTCCTCTGAAATATATAGATATGACACTTTCTGATTATTTCAATTATAAGAAATTATAATATAGATAAGGACTACTTTAGGGTTTAGCAGATGTTTTCTAATATTTCCTACTGATACAATTTACATTTTTTCCTTTACTTTCACTTCTGTTCCCACAGTAAAACATAGACATACTTTCCTGTGGGCTAACATATTGACATGATCAAAACTCATACTACATTTCTGCATTTTGGTTTACAATATTGGTAACAATGAAGAGAAGTGAACAAGTACATAGAATTTTATATCCTTCACAAATATTTGAAGGCACTTATTTAATCCATAGTTCAGTGTTTTTTCTTCCCTAATTGTTTCAACTACATTCTTCAAAGGATTTTCTATTCTCTCAATTCTGTCCATTTGTCCCTGATGTTAGCACCAACCACCCTAGGCCCACTTACCATCATTTCTCCCTGGACTACTGCAATTGTCGAGACCATTCAAACTCTCCCCCTTTCATCTAGAGTAACCTCTTTTAATTTGCTCTCTGTGAATAGCCAATTATTTCTTTCAAAGTATAAAGCTGATAATATCCCACCATCGTCAATCTTATCCCCTTTTAAAAGCTCTCTATGACTTTTCCTTGTTCTTAGAATAAAAAACAAAGCAGAACCTTGAAGGCACTTCAAGGTCTGTCCACCTATCCACTTTCATGTTGACCCTGGCCACCATGATTCCACCACGGGGACTTCCCTTTAATGCCCTGTTGTGGTTCCCTTGACTTGGATATTCTTTCTTCTCTTTTTCCCTTAGTTAGTTTTGACTAGTTCTTTAGCTCTCAGCCTGACCATCACTTCCTCCACGAAGTCTTCTCCATGACCTTCTTTTACTAATGTAAATAACCTTATAATAGGAAATCATTGTATCATTGTATTGTTGTTTCACCATAGCAAATTTATATTTCTTTGGATAAATAGTTGATTAATGTCCATATTTTTATACTAAATGGGTTTTTACCAATGTCCCCATTGATTCCATAATTCTAAATCCAATGATAAATTCTTAGTTCTCATCTTTCTTAACTCATTAAGAATATTTAATCCAATTAGTCACCATTTCCTTTGGAAACAGTTTCTTCAATGCCTTTCTTTTTTTTTTCTTCTACTCTGACTCCTTCCCTTGCTTTTGTATAATGTTTGATATCTTTAAGATTGGTGTACACAGAACTCAGTTCTCAGATTTTTGATATCTTCTCTTCCTATACTCATTCCTTTTATTAGCTTATCCAGTCTCATGGTTTTATATCCTATCCATAGCCTAAGAATTTCCAGATATTTTATCTATAGTTTAGAAACTTATGCTGAATTCTGAATTTATTTAAACAACTTCTACATGCCATCTTCACTTGAATATCTAATAGTCATCCTCAACTTTAAATGTTCAAAACTGAGTTCTCAGTTATTCCTCAAATTTTCTCTGTGTTATA
>JAQZBX010001239.1:65448-86543 GCA_029593785.1 Cabassous unicinctus | reverse complement strand
TTTCTAAAAATCCTTTAATTTGGTTTTGTTGTTGTTTAGTTTCCAAATATTGATTTCTATCATTATTAATTCTAGTTTACTTGTAGCTCAAGAGCATACTTTATATTATTTCTATGTTTTTAAATTTATAAACAGAGGTCATCAACTTCTCAAGCCAGAATTTCTATTATATCAGTATACTCAGTTTCAGTTTTTCAGATTTTATGACATTTAACAATACTAAAAACAAAAGTGGTATATTAAATATGATGCCCAGCTATTGAGTTGATGAGTACTATAATAGACAAGCTCATCAGGATACTTAGGAAACATCATAGAAAGTCAAAATTGCTTGACAAGCAAGGTGTCCGAGCCCAGAGTCATTGCAAGGTGCTTTTCCTGAATTAGCTCCCTAACATCAAAGGAAATCCATCGCTGGATTTTCATTCTTCTTCTATTTTGTCAATGGGAAATCTTATGAAGTTAGAGGGTCATAAATTCTAGGTAAGTATTTAATAAAGACCGATGGAAACCAAGTCTTCTCTAAGCTCCATGTTATTTTGGTGATAGGGCTTGCTCCTTGGTTTCTCTGTGAATTTCTAGAAATGGTGGAAGAAAAACATAAAAGTTAATTCTTGAACCGCAGAATCAGATTCTAATTGAAGCCCCTGAACATGCCATTTTATGGCTTTTTTTTTACTTCGTGGGCAGAGGAGTGAACTTGAATAGTGCTACCTCCACTTTTCTGTGTCCCTGCATGATAGCTCCCAAACCCTAGCTATTCTGCAAAGCTACTGAAGGTTTCCTGAATCACCTGAGGTGGAATATATGCTGCTCACAGATTAAAAGCGAAAACCGGAACATTCTCAGAAGAACAGTGCAATACAAATTAACGTGCTTTCTAAGTATCGTAACTTTCTACCCCTACCCTATCTCCCCATCTTACCCATGTGGAGTTGTCTTACAGGAGACGTATATACAGTTTTTCTTTAAAGAAATCACCACTGTATTTATATTTCTCAGCAATAAGCAAGAGAATTTTGTGTAATTCACCAGAGTTCTCTTGACCAAACTGTCATTGCAGTGGTGGAGAAGCACACCCATATCTTCTCCTTTTCTCTAGTCTTGTGAAAAGTGATTCTAATCACACTGAAATCTGGGGGAGGATGTGTGTGTGTGAGTGCTGAGTAGCGCCCACATTTCTCTCCCTGTCTCTCTCAGGAACGGTCTCCTGTTACTCAACACTGAAGGCTGGTATCATGTTCCAGTTCTTATTCATTCCAGGTCAGGGAGACCTTTCTGGCCCTCCTCTGGTCCTTTCGTTTTGTGCTTCCCAGAGAGGAAAGTGAGTTTTGAAAGTGTCAGAATAGTGTAAATGCTGATGTATGGGCCACAGTTGATTGTCTCTCAAAAGACCTTGGGAGCCTTCCCCTTTCCTCTGTTCCCTTCAAGTTGGGAATGATTCATCAGCTGGCCTTTAGCAAGAAAGGAGGCTGGCCTTAGGTCTCAGGCCTTTGACCTCCGTGTAGACAAAGGTCAGACTGGGAGCAACTGTGCAAGCGCCAGAGCAGGAGCCACAGGCATAGAAACCCGAGGCAGCGGCGCCCGGGAGAGCGGAGGGGGATGGTGGGAAAGAGGGGGAATTTAGAAAAGTTCAGAGTATATTTCTAAGAGACTCAGTGGATCAGCTGACAAGCAGGGTCAGGGGTCATATTTATGCTTGATTCTCTGAGCGTGTTACAGTAACATCTGCTTGTTAGGGGTCTTTAGGGACCAGGCATGGGGACCAAACGTTTCTGACCTTCTTCCACAAAAGAGGACAGGCTAAGAGATTAGGGGTTCCTATTAAAGGGTATGTTTGACTTCATGACACGCCCCCCCTTCTCCTGGGCACCATTTGTCAGCCTCACCCCATTTCTTTTTATAATCTTGCTAAATATTTAAATAAGCCACATGGTTTTCAGTGGGGCAGCATTTGAAACCCCAGAAAAGAAAGTTACTTTTCAACTGGTGAAAATCCTGCTGAAAAATATAAAATGGGAAAGGGTAAGAGCAAAACAACAACAAAACAAAACAAAAAACCCCACAAAACAAACAAGGAAACAGGAAGAATCCAAATATTTCACAGAAACTTCTCAACCTTTGAGAAAATAAATAGAATAAAAATATCAGTTGTTATGGTCTCTGTCACAATTTGCAATAAATTTCCTAACAGGAGAGATGACTTAGTCATTCAATTGTCAGGATATTATAACTTTATGTGGTATTTGTCTCAGCAATTGGTGCCCTAAATGGAAAATGAGGGCAGAGTGCACAATCCAGAGGAGATTCAGCACTGGGCATTGATTCCAGTCTTTTTATTGGTCTTTTCTGGTGTGTTTGAGTCACATTTATACCTTTTTGGACAAACGTCCTTCAAAAAATTCTTAGTTGTGGTCTCCTGACACCAAAGAATTAAAGCTTTTATGTGTACAAATCCTTCCTCCCCCCCAACCCCCACTCACTGCTGTCTCAGATTGCTCTAGCAATCAGTGGAAGCATGGAGAAATTTCCGGAAAATGAGTTGAAAGAAAAAGACAATGCACTAAGGTGCTAAATATTCTTTCTTCATTTCCTGAAAGAACATTTGCTGTGTGTCTGCTGTCTTCCAAAGTGAGTATTTTGCACAGGTTACAATTAATCAGACTCCTGTATTTTCATGTCCCATGATTTTTGCAGGGGATGTTTCTGGAAGGAATCAGCTTGGTTTTATACAAGCTCTTGGCACAACTGTAGGCTTTTATTTCATGACCATACGTAGCTGATGCCTTGACCACCCACATTATTCTCAGAATCCAGGTTCTGTCTTGTTTTAGTGTAAAGTCTCCAGTAGGGGAATAAAAAATTGGAGTGGTGGCAGGGGGTTAGGGATGTAGGAGCTTATTTTTAGTTAGAGAAAACTAAAATGAGCAAGTGTGCAAGATCACATAATAGAGCCTTCTCTAGATTCCACATCCAGAGGAAAATTCATACAGCTCAAACTTTCATGCGTGTGTATGAAAACAACATGTATGCTATGTATAGGGAATTGCATTGGGGAAACCAGCTCCTAGAAGCAGAATAGATTGTTCTGAGGCAAATGATTTGAGTAAGGGTTCTTCAAAGGTAATGGCTTGTGTGTGTGTGTGTGTATTTGGGTCGGGGTAGTCAGTGGTGGGGTGGGAGATGGGAGCTGTTCAAAACCACTTTGTGATTATAAATAATTAAAAAAAATTCAATCGGAAGTGCGCTCTGCCAAACTTCACAATAAACCTCCTAGCAGGTCATTGAGATTTTCTTAATCAGGGTCAGACCCCCGAGCATAAGGCCAATGAGTTCAGTGGGAAAACGACTCTTCTTCCCCGTTTTTTTTTCTTTTCCTTTTTTCTTTCATTTGGAAGGGACCCCCTCATAAACATGCAGAGCAATTTTCCAGTACATTAACCCAGGAGGGATCCTCTCTCTGTCAGCTCAAGAGACAGAAAAGTTGAGAAACAGGGTGAGAGAAGATGGATGGCCTGGGATATAAGGGAGGGCAGTTTTTCCACTGTCCTGCCCTGTACACCTAGGACAAAGACTTCATTGACTGCAATGCTTGACATCAGCCTCATAAACTAGTACTCGGCCACAAAAGGTCTGACACTTGAAAGTACCAGTCCCTGCCTTCTTTCTATTGCAGCTGTGCCCGGGGGTTGGACCTAACAGTGGTGTCCCTTTGTCAGCCCACAGGACAAGAGGTGAAGATAAATAGTGTTGACTTTAATGTAGTCACCCAATTTTGCTATTTCCCAAAAGACAACGGTTCCTCCCAGGCCTCACATTGTGGCCCCAGAAGATAGAAGTTTCTTTCCTTTGGCCGGGAAGCAAGGGTAGAGTTGGCCTGAGGCAACAAGTCAGGGTGGAGGCTGAACACGTAGCTTGAAGGGAAGGCAGTTGAGGAGAAGAAGTGCAGAGTCCTGGGAGCTGTTCCCTGTCTGTTATGAGGAGGTAGTATGGTTTTCATGCATTCCAGTTCAGTCACAGTGGTTTCTTTCATTTTCCTGAAAATGGTCCTGGAGGGGAAAACATGGATGCAGGAAGCAAGACCGGGAACATGTAAGATTATGTGATTTAAAGTTTTTTTCCTGATTATCAGCAGGCCAGAATATAAAATGCCTCCCTGAGATTATTTTGGTAGTGAGACTTTAAAAACAAGCACCTAAGTAAAGTGCAAGAAAATCTGCATGCTAAAGGCAGGAACACACCAGCTGTGGGGTCTATTGCATTTTATTGCTATTATCATTTGTTTGTTATTATTATTATTTTTTTTTTACTGGGCATTGGCATAGGTAAACCTTTGGTGTCGTTTCTTTTAGTGTTCAGGAAGGTAGAATTTGAAATACAGAACATGGAACCCATTTGGACTTGGTGAGCTATGGCTGGAGAAGCTCTGAATGTCATCCTAGACCTACTGACCGTCTTGTGTCACCCTCTAAAAGGCTGATTAGAAGACGAGGTCTGACCCATCCTCAGCTCTATGCGTCTGTCTCCAGTCAGGACTCTCTGTCTTCAGAGTAGATTCTAAAGGCCTCTGGGAACCCAGGATTCAAACAGCTATCCAAGAATATTTTATGTGCAAAGAGAGGAAAGTGTAGCCACTCAAACCCCTTCATGTCCCTTGTGCCCAGGCTGAAGAAAAGTCATATTTGAGAAAGGAATGCCAGAGCAAAGTATTTAAAAGCCAACAGTGGAACTCAGATCAATGACACATTAGCTAGTTTTCAACATTTTGCTAAGTTTTCCTTCCCATTTCCCCTTCACCTTGTGTGTTGAAGCGTGGAGACTCCTTCTATTTATGACACTTCTCTTTGTATTATGTGGGCATATATTTTAGAAATAGTTGCTCAAATTATTTCAAAAACTCCATTCTGTACAACTCAGCTGTAATCGTGCTCTAGAGAATATCACTTGAGTCTATGGTTTAAAGCTATCTCATTGATGGGAAGATATTTGAGAGATTGAATCAATTCTATGAATCTTTTAAGAAAACATATCTATCCCAAGAATTAATAGTTGCAAATCCACAACCTATTTTCTTGAAAATAGAGTGACTGACTAGCTTCCAATTCACATTGGTTTAACCTCCTCTTTAGAAGAATGCTGTAGCGGATGCATTTCCTCATGAACTTACATATTTGTTTCAGAATTTACCACGGTTAGTTTTTGAATGGCTATGTGGCAATCCTTTTGACTTATTGCTGAATGCACCATGCTTTTCAGAGGGTAGATTTCAGTAATTGCCTTTTGTTTTTCCTTTTGGAATTCCTCAATTCATTATTTCCAAGCTATACTTACATTCATTTATACTTAAGTAGAGCCTTGATGGTTTCCAGAAACATGCATGCTATCTCAGAATGCCACTCCTAGTTTTCACATCCCAGATCTGGTTTCTGGGGCAACCAGCAAAGGGAACCTAACTATGCTCCTCTGTCTCTACCTCATTGTCCACTGCTCCCTTTGTCTTCCCAAAGCCACCATCCTCTGGGCTTGCCATCGTAACATGTCATTGACAGCTTTCAAAATCAAGGTTCTAAGCATCTTTGTAGCAGAGAAAGAAAATAACTGAATGTGAACAAACATAAATGCCAGCTTGGGGTGGCTGGAAACAGAAAAGGTTAAAACTAGGTCTGGAGGATTTTCATGTGATGAGACTACTGGAGAAACGGTCAGCTTTTTCTGCACCCGTGTATGCCTTTCCTAGCCCCTACTTCTCCAGGGTTGGGGAGCACAGAGTCCTACAGTTTTCAGTGTATAGGGACTAGAAAAATAGGGGGACCATCTGGAACAACTCTTCTCACAAACAAAAGTGATTGGACCTCTTTCTTCTCTTTCCCTTCCCCACTGCATTCTCTCCCTTTACTCTGATTCAAAACACACAAAGAACTTTCCTCCATGGGTTATTGGGTAAACACTAGAGTTGAGAAGTTCCCTCAATGAGTTCTTCTGAAGCTCTTTCATCTGAGAAGCAATAAGACAGTTGGGAAAACTCATGAATTGCTTCTTGAGAACACCTGGATTCTAGTCTATGCTCTCTTAATTGATCTTGTACAACTATTTCACATCCTTCAGTTTTCTTATCTTATAAGACAGACTTGCGACTGAATTTTTTTCTTCCCTTTTTCTCTTGCTGTCTGCAGTCTAGCAGTGACCTGCATTATAAGTAATCATGGAAAAAAAGTGAGACAGTGTTTAGGAAAACAATTGAACATTAAAGAGTACAATATCAATTTCAGGCACTGTTAGAATCACATCTAGAAAGGGTGGTAAATTTGATGTGTATAGAGGACCAAATATTTCTTTTACTCTACATTGAGGCTTGACTCATAAAGTTGGAACTGATACGTTTTTAGAGTTTTCTTACTTATACTTGAGGACACAGAGCTTTTTAGCCATACCATTAGAAACCAGCTTCCCAAGCAGAGACTTCAGCATGTGGCTCTCCCCATGAGATTCTGTGACTGGCCTGGCTTCCCTCCTTTGGGTTAAAAATTCTTTTAGATAAACATCTGTGTTCTGGCTTGTTAAAGATCTTACTTTCTGACAAAACTCTATTTTTATTTGCATGATATAAAACCTTTATTTTAGCAAAACGAGTATGCCGGCACAGCATACATTGTGACTCTGGTTTGTGTGTTGGTACCAGGAAGGTGCTGGCGAGGCCTCCCTTTGTCTCTCACCGACCCTGTCTCCCAGAGCTAGGTTATTGCTACAGATAAAAGGAAAATAAGTTGTTTTCCCTCTGTATAAAGAGCTCCCTCTGTACGAAGCACAGCAGCACCTCCCGTGCCCCAGGTCCTTGGAGAACAAAAGCTTTGGGTGTTTGACCAGAAAAACAATGGTTGGATTGGTTTTGTTCCTCTCCTCTGATAATGGTACCAGGAGACTTTTTCTTGAGAGACTGTGATGAGTTACATACCTTGATGCCAACTTTAAAAAGACAAGAACCCAGGTAAATCAAGGAGTTAATGTTGTACGTAGTTCTCTAGTTTTGTTTCCCCCCTAAGTGATTCAACCTCACATGACAATTACTTATTAAACATGGCCAACTTGATGACCTGCAAGCTTGCCATATCTCAAGCTCAATTCCTGTGTCTCCTGAGGAAAATGGCCTTTGCTTTATTTTTTATTTTTTTTCATTTGTATTTTCATCATTGTTCGTGTTGACCAAACTCAAAAAGTTAGCCTTACCTCGGAATTTTTTTCTTCTCTTTCTCTCCTGCTCCTTTTGTTCTAATAGCCCCATTGACTCTTTCTTCCCGCTATGACCTGGTTGTACTCTTTCTCTTTCAGTTGCCCCACTTAGTTGAGGCTCTCAATTATTAAGCCCCAAACTGCAATATCTGCTCCGCCCTGAGTTCCCTTTCCACCACTTACCTAATATAACGTTTGGCTCTAACTCCCTCTCTTCTAATTATGTTCCCATGGCTTGTGCATGAAACTTGATTTTCCACCCAGAATGAGCTGCCCTTCATTTCCTTGTGTAATTCAAGTCACATTCTTCAGCAAGCCTGCCTTGACACCTCTAGAGCTCAGCAAACACTTGCCTTTGCGCCATCAGCATTTACCAAATACTTCAGTGTTTTCATTTTAAAAATGCCTAAAATATCCAATGCCATCTCGTAGGAGCTGTTAGAATTATGAACAAGATAGTATGGAGATTATAAATCTGGTTATGAAATCAGGCATTGAAGTATGTAGCAGTAATATTAATATTGATAGTAGTTATCATTGACTGAGTGCCTCTTATCTTCACTGGCTCATTTAATGCAGAAAATAACCTGTTGGACTTGATCCTTAGTATCCCATTTCACAGGTAAGGACACTAAACTACATACAGGCTCAGTAGAAGGAGGTACATGTTTGCAGAGAACTATGAAGGATTCTGACAGCCCAGCAGAAGAGATGATGCCTGCTGGGAAAGGGGCTGTGAAAAGGTTTAAAGGAAGAAGAAAGTGATCTGGGATTTTTCATTTAATAAATTAGAAATGCACCCTCTTTCAGTTCCCATATTGTTAGAGTTCTATGAGGGCATGTTTGTGTCCTTACCTGGATGGTTAGCTCCTTGAAGATGGGTATTAGTTCTTTTTGTCTCTTCTATGATTTCTAGCCTAGTAATTTTCATATAGCAACTGTATGTTGTTTGACAAATTATTTTTTATCTTGAGCAATGATGCTGCTGCATTTCAATTTTTTTGTGTGTGCTTTTCCAGATACATAGCTTGATGAGACTGCTGTTGGGAAATAGGTTGCTTAGTGTATACACTGTGTGCATGTCAATGTAATTCCAGTAACAATAATATTTTCTGGTTTTAATTTATTCTGGAATGCTTTCAGACCTGTTTTTCTCCATTTGTCCTCATATCAGCTATTGGTTAAGTAGAGCTGGATTTGCAAAGGAAGGAATTAGAGCTGGTACAGGCGAGCTGATGTGAGTTGCTGAAGATTGTGCCAGAGCTAGCGCTCTTCCTTAGAGTCCCTCTTCATGGTTGTGTGTCCTTTCCAACATGCCAGTGAAGACCTCATAGCGTTACTGAGAGGATTACAAAAGCACATGGCAGTGCTATATAAGTGTCAGATATCACCACCACCACTGTCGTCATCATTTGTGTCCACAAATATATAAATACCATTTGATACCAATAACCAAACTGAAATCTATAATTCCAAGACTAACAGCAATACTACATTTGGGTGTGTAGTCCTAGGGGAGGGTTAAAAATACAACACTCAGCTAATCTCCTCAGGTCTAAGACTTTGTTGTACTTCATCAATAATCTACTGGGAGTCATTGCTTCTCATGTGTCGCATATGACACTGTTCTAGGGGAGTAAGGGCAGTGTCCTCTGCTTGGGGAAAGTCTTTTTGACTCTCTGTTTATACTTCCTACTACTTCCATCTTTGACACCAAAGTAGATTCCTTCGACATGCCATCCAATAAATACTTTTATTTTAAAGTTCATTTTAAAGTTATTAGCAAGTAATCATTATAGAATGTCTGAAGTAAAATTGAATTTAGGGTTGATCAGAAACTCTTATGGCATATCTTTTTGTTCTTTACATTAAATGCAATAGAAAATTGTGTCAAAAGTGAGAGGCTGGGAGCGGGTGTAGCGCAGAGGTTGAGCACCTGTTTCACATGTACGAGGTCCTGGTTCAATCCCCAGTATCACCTAAAATAAAATTTAAAAATATTAAAAGAGAGGGGCTGGTTTATTTGTGATTCAATTGATAAAGTCAATGTAAAACTTTTTTTTTTTTGATGGTTCAGTTGTTCTTTCCAAGAAACTGATCATTTGAACAGCAACTGTTGAGGTTTTCTTGTCCAGAAAACTCCATGTTCAGAAATACTGATTTTTTTTTTCTGAATTCTCCTGAAATAAAAATAATGTAAAGACTTTTGGATGGGATGCAGACCTATAAACAAAGACACATTTTCTTTAAACTCAACTTTCTTGTAGTTCACATATTTTTAGTCAAATTACTAAATTAGAAAAATTTATTACCAGTGATAAAAAGAATAATAAAACAAACAAACAAACAGAACTTTTCCAAGGTGAGTGTGAGAGTATATATGTTGTTAACACTGGATTTGTTCATTTTTATATTTGATCAATGCTAATGTTCTACAGTATGGGCATACCCTATGTAGCTGGTTAACTGAATTTTAAAAATGCAAAAAAAAAAAAAGATTTTTAATAGATGTTCTTTTTTACTTTTCAAAGGGTTTTCCACCATTTTCAAGCTGCAGTTTAAACCTTATTAAACAGACATTGATGTTTGCAAAGAAGTAAACTAAAAATTAGAGTGTGTGTGTCATAACTACCAAATGTTTTAAAATGTTTTTTTTTTTTAATTTTTAAAGAAGCTTTAGAGTACATAAATGTTACATCAAAAACATAGGGGATTCCCATATTCCCCACCCCCTTCACCTTCCACACTTTCCCACATTAACAACAACTTTCATTAGTGTGGTACATTTGTTACAATTGATGAACACATATTGAAGCATTGTACTAGCCAAGGACTGTAGTTTACATTATAGTTAACACTTTGCTCCACACAATATTATAGGTTTTGATAAAATGTATAGTGGTCTGTATCTGTCATTACAATGCCATGCAGGACAATTAAACATTTTTTTTGTGCCACTTAGCATCCATTTTACTTTGGTGAAGCCACTTGCCTCAACACTGACCTTTGTCTATTTAATAAGGAGCTTTCCAGCTCTGGGGCAAAAACTCCCTCAGAGCCCAAGCCCGCACCTGCGACCACTACCCACACCACCCATACACCTTACCCCAAACCCACAGCTGGTTCTTACATCAGCCATTTTGTCCTTTGGTTTCAATATGTCATATATATATATATATGTATATGCATTTTTTTGCCCTCTTTTTTCTTTTATTGTAACCTCCTTTTCTGTACAGTTGATCTTTTATGATGTATCTGATTGATCCCATTCTCATTTCTGTTACCGTATATTTTTAAAATAATTTCTTTGTAGTTACTCTGTGGTCTATACTAAACAACCTACATCTGCAACCTACTAATTTGAAAAGATACCAACTTAGCTTCAATAGCATACATGTTCTCTCCTCCCAATTCCTTCTGTTTCCCCTCTTTATGTTGTTTTTGTCCCACTTTATATTTTGCATGATCATTTTTTTCTTGTTCAATTGTATTCTGACTCATAGAAATTAAAGAGTAGAGTTGAATATTGAGGATACAGTGCTGTTGGGATTTGCATTTACCCTTTTAGTTGCACTTACTGATAATCTTCATGTCTTCACACAATTCCAAGCCACTCTCTCTTGTCTTTTCCTTTCAACTTGCAGAATTCTCTTTTGTAATTCTTGTAGAGCAGGTCTTTGCTTGATGAACTCTCCCCAGTTTCCATTTATCTGTGAATATTTAAAATTCTCCCTCATTTTTGAAGGACAGTTTTGCCAGATAAAGAATTTTTGGCTGGCAGTTTTTCTTTTTCAGTACCTTAAATGTATCATATCACTGTCTACTCCCCTCCATAGGTTCAGATGAGAAATTGGCACTTGGTCTTACTGTCTTTGTCTTACAAGGATGCCTTGTATGTGACAAATTCCTTTTTTTCTTGCTGCTTTCAGAATTCTCTCTCTATCTTGGTATTTGACATTCTGATTAGTATGTGTCTCAGAGTAGGTCTATTAGTATTTATTCTGTTTGGAGTGTGTAGTGCTTCTTGGGTATCTTTATTGATGCCTTTCATAAGAGTTCAGAAATTGTTGGTCATTATTTCCTCAAATATTCTTTCTGTCCCTTTTCCCTTCTCTTCCCTTTCTGGGACACACATACATGTATGTTTGTGTGTTTCATGCTGCCAATCAAATCCCTGAGACTGTGCTCAATTTTTTCTATCCTTTTCTCTATCTATTCTTCTGACTGTATGATTTCAATTGTCCTGTTTTCTAGTTCACTGATTATTTCTTCTGCCTGTTCAAATCTGCTGTTGTATGCTTCTACTGTATTTTTGTCTCTACTAGTGTGACTTTCATCTCCATGGCTTGTTATGTTTTTTATACTTTCAAATCTTCTTTAGTGCATTTCACTCTGCAGCATGCCCGCAATCCATGTCTCAGATTGTGTACTTTTTTTTCTTGTTTCTTAATAAATTATTTACTCCCTTGCTTATCCTAAAAAAAGTCTTTTTTTAATGCTTACACATTGTCTTCTTAATGTCCTTTATCTCTTTATACATATTTTCCTTTGTCTCCTTGAATTGACTTAGGATGTCTGTGTGAACTTCTTTGATTATTTGTTCCAAATTATGTGTCTCCTCTGAAATTTTAATTTGTTCCCTTGACTGAGCCACATCTTCCTGTTTTTTAGTAGGGCTTGTAATTTTTGCTGATGTATAGGCCTCTGATTATCTTGATGAGTTAACTCTGAAGGTTAGTTTCTTCCTCTTTTCTAGGGTTTTACTGTTGATTGCCTTTATTTTAAAGTTCTTCTTTGATGCTTGTTTCAACTTATTCTAAACCATCAGAATAGCCTTTGTTTACCTGATGAGATTTTTTTTGGTTCATCTTCATCTCATTCTTGCCCTGGGTATGTGATACAACTTTTAAGATTGCACTTTTTGCATAATTGTTTCCTCTCTGGAGACAGTATGCATTCTCCTGTTCCTTCTTTGGGAATCTTGATCTGTTCTGTTTGTTTTTGTGCAGAATCTTCTCCTGAGCTCCTATGTTTGTTTAAATTCTCTCCCTCACTCAGTGTCCCATTTTCCTTATGCTTTTCAATTCTGTGAACTTCCTGTCTTACAGCAGTTCAGTTTAACCCCCTCTAATCTTACTTTTTTTTTCCTTAGGCTTTTCCACCTCCAATTTCTTCCCTGTTAGGGTATCCACCCCAGGGAGTCAGAGGGGGTCTGGGTAACTCTGGTCCGTTTTGTGTTTAGGTGGTCCAGCCAACAGAAACTGGATTGAGTGAGTGCACTTCTTGCCAGCCAGTGTTCTACCGCAGGCAGTCATTCTCTACTTTTTTTCCTTTTCCCTCTGGGGGCCCTATTGTATGCAGCAGGCCTTGGCAGCTTGTGTGCCCTGGGTCTCCGTGGACTTGAGTCCCTATGCCTGGATGTGCATGAGGTTTTAACTCACAGGTGTGAGTGATTCAATGGGCTGTGTCACTGGTGGGAGGTGGAATGGATCTGGGCCGTTGCTGTTGAGCAGCTCCCAAGTTGGGCAGGAACAAGTGAAGAAGCAGGAAATGGAGTGGAGATCTTGGATGGATTTTTCCTACTTGATATTTTTCTTTTTCTTCTATTCAGCATTTATGGAGTCCTTCTCTAGTCTCTACTGTCCTTCAGATTTCCAAGCAAGTGGACTTTATCCTTTTATTCCCTGAATCTCTGGGAAAGGTTTTTCAGGGGATGTCTTATGTCACCATGTTGATAATGTCACTCCTGCCTGCTTTTTAAAGCTATTTGTTTGCACTATTCTCGATTATTATTTCAAGCGGTGTTTTTTTTTCCTAGCAATTTCCTTCAGCAGTTAGTCCTAAGAAGCAAATATTTCACTCTCTTAGAATTTTATTTGACTATCCAGCTTTATTGTTTGAAAACAATTGAGCACATATAAATGAACTTAATCTTTTCCTTTAGGAAGAAAACTTGTATTCTGGATGCATTGTGATTGTGCAAGTCCCAAATAACAGTGGCAATATTAGTGATTCTTAATGAGGAGTTAAGTTCACCTTGAAGCATTCATATTAATATATCCTCTCTAAAATGAGTAATCATTAAGTCATCATAAATCTATGAGGGAGTCTCAATTTTCTGCTTATCCTCCCAAAGAGTTGTTCTTGAGAACACACAAGGGTTTCTATAGGAACTATATGGGTTTAGTTCAAGAGTTTCCCCTTTGATTTGGGGTATTGAATGTGATCCCTTATTCTAAAGGGAGATTTCTTTGTTACAACATATCTATCTGCACTGCTTGGTTGTTACAAAATACATTTACCTGAGTAGTCATTAAAATGCACAAGCCTAATGAAGAGTCAACAGAAAATTAGGCTTCTACACAAACATGCACTCCATCACACGTGGTGGCAGACAGTGGTATGCATTACAGAATAACTTCCTGTCTCATCTGATGTGAAGGTACGATGAGAGCACAAGCTTTTGTATTTATTCACACCCCCAAAATGTCCTATAGCAGGGAACTTACTCCATCAGAGAAGAGCGATTTCCATCCTCATTTGTGTTTGAAACATGAAAACAACATAACAGCTGCATGCTGCATTGAATAAAGAAGATACACATGCATTTAAATCACTTATATCTTACTTTTTTATGATGCAATTGTGAATTATGTTCCTTTTGCATCTGTAATTAGAGGGCAGAACAGATGGCGAAGGCTTCGTTTAAAGTGATGTGTCCATTAAAATAACCTATGCTGCCAAATGATTGTTCACTGTAACAGGGTATTCACTCACGATAGCAGGTATTTCGCTATGCTGAAATATGTTGCGAAGGCCCCTGGACTCTACACGATGCTTATTATTTTTAAGAGCTTTCCAATAAAAGGGTTCACTCTCGCACAGCTAACTTTGTACTTCATTTATCTTCCAAGCATATGTTTTACTATATTGTTCTAATTAAAAAGTGACCTTGTATATAATGATCAGAACTCAGTGCTGAAAATGATTCATATAGGTACTGGGGATATGAGAAGACAGTTCAAGCCGTATTAAACTGGGCAGTGAGGAGCGGGTGGGGGGGATAGGCTTCAGGGAGGAAATCTTTTCCCAAGCTCATCAATGCAGAGTTTAGAAGATTCAGTTCCTCTCCAGCCTCCTTATTGCACATTATTCAAAGGTTTTTGAGGAGAAAAACAAAAACAAAAACCAGAGAGTAAAGATCATCAAAAGGTTCAGTTCAAAGAAACTCATATAAAATTCATTTTTTTTTTTTTTTTTACATTTGGCCAAAGCATGTTGCCTTCTGTGCTGTTCAAAGCTATTAAGCATGTGTTTTGCTTTGCTTTGGTCCAGATATGTTGGAATTTTTTGGCATATCTGATTCTGTCGGCTATAATATTAAATATTATTGAACTTTCATATCTATCACCTTCTGAGGAGCTTTCAAACGTCATTTTGTAGAATATACAGAACCCTGCAAAATAATTATAATTTCCACTTCATAAAGGAGAAAACAGTCTTAGAGAGATTAGAGATTGCCCAACTTATCCTGCTAGTCAAAGCATTTTTCAAAAATGTATAGAATACAATAGAAGAAAAGAGATGTGACTTATTTATTTAATTTCTGGGAAAGCGGTTTTCAAAGTCTAAAATTGATAAAAAAAAAAACAACAACCAACAACAAAAGCATATGTTAAAACTTCCACCAATGAAATTAAAATACAAACACCTAAGTGGAAAAAAAATATTTGTAACTAACATGCAAGGAAAAGTGTTATCTTTGATATGTGAAGACCTTATGCAAATCAATAAGAAAGTACTGAACCCCAACCTGGCAACAGGAAGTAATACAAGTGCAAAAGCAGTTAGTTTACAAAAGGAAGTACAAATCACTAATGAAATTATAAAATGTGTTCATCTTTATTTTTAAATTAAACTCTTTTAAAATAAATAACCAAAAGTAATATTTTCAAGTAAAACATTAGGAACTATTTTCAAAATGTTCACACTTGCTTCTAGTTAGGAATCAGGAAGAAAGGCATTGGGGTGAAGTGTTGGTACATTGCCACTGTCTGAAAGCATTTAAACAATTTGTATCAAGAACTTTAAAATAGCATGTGTGTTTTGTCCAGTAATTCTTTTACAAGTCAGTCCAAAGGAATTAGGCTGCAATGTGGACAAATCTTTGTGTGTTAGGCTATTAGTCATAGTGTTATTGACTGAATCAAATTATTGAAAACTATCTAAATATCAACAACTGGGTAATAGTTTGGTACAATGTATTATTTGCATAGGATGCCCAAGTATTTCAGTGTTAAAAACAATGTTCTTGGGGATTGGATGTAGCTCAGTGATTCGAGCACCTGCTTCCCATGTTTGAGGTCCTGGGTTCAATCCCCAAGTACCTCCTAAAACAACCAAACAAATACAATATTCTTAAAATTTGGGTTCTGTTTGTTTGGCTGTAAGGAAAGGAAACTTTTATAAGAATGATTTGCATGCCATAGACATATCTCAAACATCGTTCTGAATATTTGGTTTCTGATCAACTGAATTCCATCTCCGGATCTCATTATATCAGATAACTTTCTCTTGCATTTTGGTTAATCATTGGAAGAGTCTCATACAAAGTCTGTCTTTTTTTTCTGCACCAGACTTCTTTTGAGTAATTAATGTACCAGCAGAATTCACCATTTATGAGAATTCTTTAGGGAGACCTTTTGTAAAGGTAAATGTCTTTGGATAATACAAATATTTGCCCCTAAACCTTTTTTTTATTGGTTTTAAAAGTTGTTTTAATATCTTTTTGGTGGGGCTACCAGTCATCATAAGAGCATTTTATTTTCTAAAAAAATAACACCTATTTTACATGAGTAAATTTTTTCTCACCTTGTTTAGTAAGCTTTAATTTGACATTGAAATGAAAGGATGTATGTGGATTTGGAGAAATTCTGAATGACAGAGGCTTGATGGACAGATTCTTTTTACATTGTTATTTATAGAGTTCCATAACTATTCTTCCAACCTTTTGATGGGCCCTGGCAGCATGGTGTAGAGTGAAGTAGCCAGCACAAGTTAAACAGGTTTGCTCGGGCCTTGCAGTTTTGGTCAGGAACATAGAAATACCCAAAGGCTCTTTGTTCCTGTGAAAGTCACAACCCACCTGATGTTAGATGCAAGGAGCAAGGAATGACTGGACTTTTGATCTCATCTCAAAAATGTGCCAGTGTGGGCTAAAATGAAAATTAACACCAGGTTCATAAGGAAATCACGAGAATTAAACAAGATAGCAACAGTGAAAAGATTTTCAATCTTGCACAGGGAAATTGAACACTTATATTGATTTTGATTGCTTTCTTGACTGTTTCCTTGGTGGACTGTAAAATTCTACAGAGCAGGCAATATGCTTTATTCACCTTTCCTTGCCCAAGGCTTACTCCAGACACTAGCTTGGAGCCCACACTTCCTTGTTTTATAAAAGTATGCTTTCTCCTCCTTCGTGTGACTGCACATAAAGTATCTGCCTATAGTTTCTGGGTGAAGCACTCTTACATTTTAAATTATTTGGCTGATACTCATATATTCCAAGGATCAATAGTTTTGCCAATGTTTATGTTATTTTTATTTATCAGCATCTCCTCCATCATCATTAACTACTTCATACAGGACATTGGACAAAATCGAAATATACTTTACCTGTCCATTAGGATCTTAGAATCTAATTTCTCTATGACACAATGTGATTAATCAGTAACGAAGAGAGTATACATTTGGCGTTGAAGATTCATACTTTTCACAAGTGTGAAATTATTCCAGACATATATTTATTGATTTAAAACGGAACTAGGATAAGAAAGGCAGCCAGGACTAATATAGAATATTGAATAGCTGTGTATACATTTAAAAAAGACCAGGAAAAAAATAATTCTTTTTTTTTTATTACAAAAACTCAATTTTAAAATATCAATTTTTTTTATTACAAAAACTCAATTTTAAAATATCAATTTTTTAAAAAATAATGTTTAACAGTAACCATTATTTATATCCTTTTTCATTGTGAAATGGATCTTTGGTGATCCTTCTTTTTCACTAAGTGTATCTATCTTTCTAGGTTAAGACTTTCTATTTTTACTCCCCCAAAGGTTACATCTATAATTATTGTGTTACCTTACCAGCCATTTCTGAATTATTCTAACTCAAATATTTGTGATTCCCAGAATGAGTAGGCATCCCATTTCTTCCAATGCACAGAGGTTTCTTTAGTGAATTCTCTTGGCTTGCTTCTTTTGCTCCAGAAAAGCGTTAGGCCATAGATCAGGGGAGAAAATGCTAATTCAAAGGCCAAACATGGCATGGTTTGAAGCCCCTGTCAGCCTGGAGAGATGGTTTAGAATTTGATGGGTTGTTCACGGTGTTTCTTGAGCCTACGCAGGTGGGATTATAAGGTTAATCCAAGAAGCTTTACAGCTTTACCTATCTGGCCACCCTGTAAGCCAAGTGTGTGTGTGTGTATGTGTGTGTATGGGGTGAGTGTGTGTGCTCTCGCTTGCCGAGACCTTGATCATTGTTAATTCAGATTGTGAGTGAAGGTGATGACTGACATGTTTTCACAGAAGACAGTTTTCAAGTCCTGAAGAGACCTGTTGGAATAAACACATTCAAGATAATAGCGTTGAGCTGGACAAAAGCAACATCATTGTGAAAATGCCTTCAACCTGAAACATTCTGATGGAACTATGCAGGAACAATGGATGTGAACTGTCTAATGTGGTATGTAAAGATAGCAATAACCCTTAATGGCAACTGTAAAATGAAGCATTATGCTAGCCAGCAGAAAGAAAATGCAAATTGATTCTCTTTTTGTTTAGATGTAAGTGCTTATCAAGGTTAGTAGGTATTCAAGGTCTGTGACACCTGAATAATTTGCTTTATTATAATACATGTTAAAAGGAGAGCGCTTGGAGCTTTCTGAATGACTCAGATAGCCAGATACGATCCTACAGTCTGAGCTCTTAACAATCTCACCTCAACATATCTCATACGTTATCTGATGGGGGGAAACCTTTCAAAATGGAAAGGGTTCAGAATGGAAGCCTTTCAAAAATGTGAAAGAGTCATAAGGGGTAAAAGCTAGTAATATTGTGTTCCTTGGTGAGATTATATAATTGAAACCTGCATTTTGACTTGCACTGTTTTATAGCTACCTGGTAGGCAGAAGGCTTTCCAAGCTCTTTATCTCAGGCACCTGGACCTGAGCAAGATTCTCTCTAACCAGAAAGGATCATTGGACAGCAAAGTTTAGAACATATGTGATTCAGTTTGGCTGGAATAAACGCCATTCTCAACCCACCTACCAAGTCTCTGTACTAAATCTAAAATCTGTAGGATCTTTGTATTTTGGTCTTGCCACCAACCCCAGGTAACAGCTTAATCTTTGGATGCTGTCATATAGTGACACCTATTGTTGGCTGACATATTTTTGGCAATGTCTTAATGTACCTCTAGACCCAGATGGTGGCTCAGAAAGAAGGCAGGCAGGAGGGCAGATGGAATCACACTGGTGGGCAAACCTTTTCATTTGAAAAACTGAGCCACAGTGAGACCTATTGAATACCTTCCCTGAATCCAACTTGTGCTAATTTATGTAGAGGCTGGCAATGGTAAAGATGGATGCTTAGAGTTTTCTTTAGGCTGATAGGGAGATGTAAAATGCTACCTGGCATTCTTCAGCATATTAATGAAATAGATAAAGCCACCTCCATATAAGTGAACCTAAACATTGAAATGGATACCTTTCTCTAACTCTTGAGTAGGATTTTGGTATTTGGATCTTCTTCCCAGTAGGTTGTTGAGTGACAGGATCTTAATAAAAATTGAGCCTTTTAAACAATGGGTTGTTGAGTGATGGGAATAACTAGTTAGTTACTACTTTAGGAATTGTAAGTGTGCAATGCCAAAGTCATATTAAGTTCCTTTCTTTAAGGAACATACAAATCTAAACTTTGACTGGATATTAGATGGTCTTTCATGCTATTGCTCTGAAAATAAACATTTTTTCTTGGGTAAGGATCATTGTCTGTGAGAGAAAAGTCACTAAAAGGATTTATATTCATTAAGAATAATAAAACGCAAAAATAATACATAGCTATTTTAATGGTTTCTTTGGATTACAATTTACAGAAAATAACTTGAGCTTGCTTAAGCCAAAAAGGAAGTTCATTAGAAAGGGACTGCAGTTGTCCTGGAAGAACTAAATAAAGTAGTCTCAAAAAGAGTGAGCATGAAAAAAAAAAAAGAATGGGAATATATCTTGGGTCCTCAAATAAAAGTTGCTCCTGGGCCTTCCCTCTTGAGACGTGCCTTAAGTTGACTCAGCTTCTAATAATTCTTATTAAAATGCAGAAATTTATGTAAGACAGAACTTGATTGATCCAACTTAGGCTAGGAGTCTAATAATGCCTCATGCTGGAGCCAAGGGAGTAGGACTACAAAACACATATATGGCCACTGAGGCACTTCCCCTGGGTTGGAGGAAATTCACAAGGGAAGGGAAAATTGTGAGTTGGATAGACAAACCAACATATGTCTATTACAATGGTCGAATAATAAAGGTCCTCATTTTATGCAAATGTTGATCCTGTTTAAGGTCCTTATTTTATGCACATGCTGGAAGAGTGAAAGTTTTGGAATGGTAGTAAAATTTACGTTTATAGAAATTAATGATTGGGAACAATGTGACAGAGTTTGGACAATGACTGCATAGTTTTTCTTTTCATTACTATTTTCTTTCTGCATCCATTGTTTCTCTCTTTGCTGGTCAGACTACTGATGATTCCATGTATGGGCAAAATGTTTCATCAACATTTGCTGAGCAAGCAATAAGGATTCTAGAATAAATTCCAAATACCCCAGCATGACACTTGAAACCTTCCATAGTCTGGCTTTCTTCCAGCTTTTCGGCCCTACTTCTATCACCCTATCACCTTGACAAATTCTAGTCACACATGGAAGTTCTTATAATTCCTTGAATATACAGGATATTTTCCATGCTGTAATTCCTTTGCTCATGTCACTCCTCTTGACCTGGAATGCAACTCCTCCTCTCTATCTGGAAAATTTTTATTTGCCATTTAGAGCTCGCAGCAAGATTCAAATATTACCTCCTCTGGGAAGCCCTCTCTGCCCCAGCATCTCTCAAGCAGTTGGCTCGCAGAAGGTGTGTTCCCAAGGATGAGGAATATATTTCTTCTTCACCTTTGTGTCCTCCATAAGATCTAGTCCAAGGATGATACAGAAAATTCTGTTAGAATGAATACATCAGTGTAAATGTGAATACAAAAGTGAGACCTCCTAAAGTGCCTCTTCCTGGTGCTTGCCAGTGCAATGCAACTGTCACCTGGACCTTCCTTTTGCAGCCTATAGGTGGCAACGAGAGGTTTCTCTCTGTGCTTTTCTTTGCTTCAGGTCTGATGGTAATGACAGATCACTCAGAAGCATGCTGTGTTTGGAATGAAACCAACACAGCCACAGTGTTATGTACACTTCAGTCCCTATCAATCTTGACAGGATTTTTATATGGGGATTTTATGACAAAAGGCTTCATATCCCATCACACCTTCCTTGAGCCATCTACTCCCAGGGGAAGGTTTGTCTACTATTGCAAAAAAGCCAAGAAAGCCTGCAGCATATTGTTGTTTTCCAACGTAAGCAACTGCCCATTGTTCCTGTTACTGGCTATATAGACCCACATGCCATCTGGGTGTGTGATGTATATGCTCTACATACATTCTATACCTTTAGATATTTACTTGCAGAAATCATACAAGCATATGTACAGGTACAGCAACTTTTCCTGGACTTGCGGTAATAAATTAGGAAGACAAAAA
>JAQZBX010001239.1:34492-65348 GCA_029593785.1 Cabassous unicinctus | reverse complement strand
ATGTGGATTGATTTTCAGCTTTTCTCCGAATACAGGGGCATGGCCATCTGTTAGGATTAACTGGGTGTGTAAATCCGTTTTGACTCATCTTCTCTGACAACAGGGTGGAAGAGTAACTGGTCAACCACAGCGTACTCTCTCCCTCTCTCTCTCTCTTCACAGTAAGAAATATGCTTTCCCTCTGAGAAGTCCATCAGTTAATATTAACAAGGAGAAAGAGAAAGAATAATTTGGCAGGAAGCTCTGAATCTCCTCGAGACTTGAGTCAAGAGATCATCAAGGACGGAGCCTAGCTGTAAAGTATACCACTCTTCCTCTGATGGGAGTGACAACTGGGGTGGCTGGAATCAGGGGGCAGCCTGCTCTCCTTTGGCAAAGAAACACCCACTCTGGTAAGTGCCTTAATGTGCAATGAGTCTTTGTCTAGAAAAAGGATGCACAGTTGGCAAGTACAGAGCTGTAAGGGGATAGTTTTGACATGCTGATAGAGCTTCTCGGTTTACTTTGGACTTGACTTTATCATTTACTGAAGGGTATTATTAGTGTGGAGATGATAGCCATTCTCTGACTTCTTGAACGAAAGCCAGTGAAATGTATATGAACAAAAGGTCTGTTATGGAGAATTGTACCCTGTTTGTTCAGTGACTTTGGGATCCTAACCATACAACTTAATAGAGATAAGGCCAGGAGCAGAGAGAAAGAGCCCACCCAGTTCGTGCCCCCAGGAAGAAGAGTGAAAGTCAGTTGTGTTAAAAATGGAATCACATCCAACTCCGAGCATGTGTGTAGTTTCCCCTTGTTGCAAATATTTTTTGATATTATAAAAATAGATTTTTCTCTTTGAAGCCAGATGGCATGCACTACTTCTGAACTTAAAATCCAGCATATGACAATGGTCATCACCAAAAAAACTCCACGCATATTGCGATGCCAAACTATTCCACTGTTGGTGAATCTTTTTGGTCAAGCAAGCACTTCTGAACCTCTTTCAATGCAAAGATGTACACATGCCCTTGGCAATAACCTGAATCTAACAGGAGACATTTTCTTGGCTATTGATTTTGGTGGAATTCCTTTTTCATTGTTGTTTTTGTTTTTCATCTGCCTCAGTCTTCTCTGAAAAATAATAATGAAGAACACAGAAATAACAGCCTTGGCACTGATCATCAATTAGCTGCCTGCTGTAAACCGTGATTTTATCACTCCTGTTCTGATGGCTTCAGTGATGCACTATTTGACGCATCCATTCATTTACTAAAGTCTACAATCACACACAAGTACGATCATGGGATCTGGAGTCAGAAGATACACAGTGGGATTGGTAAGACACTGCTTTTAAATACTTTGTCATTTTGAGAAACCCTTCACACTTATTTCGGCTTTAGCTGTCATATCTTATATGGGAAATAATGGTAATTGCACCTAATACTGTTTATTATCAGAAGCTACCTCTGTGATTGGAGTAGGACACAAGTTACATGAGCAAGTGTATTTTGAATGCCTGCCTTCTGCTAGACCCTGTGCTAGGAATTTTGTAGATAAAAGCATAATATGACAGGATTCTATACTCAAGAAGGTTAAAGTCTATGAGAGGGAAATAATTTAGTCATAGAGAAGACAGTAATTCATCAGAGAGTTTTCTTAAAAGTTTTCTATGAAAGTAATTTGTTTGCTAAATCTGACCATCAACACTGGATTCTCACATGTATGGGATAATTCTTAGCCATGATTTCGCAATAACCTCCGTTTACAGATAATGCAGATTATATAAAGATATGTGTCACAAAAAACCCTCCAAACAAGATAAATTATTCACTTTCTAATAAGCAATATTCTTCTCATTAAATAATTTCCTAATTTCATGAAGATTTTGAAGCTTAATGACAGCCACTGAATCCAGGATATTTTTCTCTGTAATTTTCATAAACCAAAATTATTTTAATAGTAGCTGGAAAATATTCATTTTTTTATTGTTTAGAGTTTTCAATTGCTTAATCAAGATTTCTAAATGCAGGCTTGACAAATTTTTTTAAAAAAACGTTTTGGCTATTCTATTTAGTGGTTACGTGATTTCAGAATGCAGTTTAATCTTTTGAATTTTACTTTGCTTACTTGTAAAAATGAGATAATGCCCTGTCTTAAAGATGAAACATGAAAATAGATGTAGAACACTTGTATTAATTAAATGCCATTTAGGTTACGATAACACAGTGTCTGCAATAGAGTGGCTGGAACACATAGAGGTTTCTTTCTCACATAGCAGCCAAGGAGGGGGTTCATGGGTGATATAGCTGTTCAGTGCAAGCCCAGAAAGACTCAATCATGGGTCATGATAACCCCACTTCCACCAGAGGCCAGCAGAGCAGGTAGACACCAGACAGACAAGGGATGCTCTTTAAGAACCAGAGGGGCTGGACAAGGGCATCAGAGCATCCAGGTACCTCTGTCTTCCTGACTGCCACAAAGAGCCTCAGCTGCTGTTCTGGGCTCCATTTCATCACCTTGTAGGATTCCCCGGCCCTCCTCATATTTAACTTCCTTCAGGGCAATTAAGTACATGTTCCTCATAGTATCAGTGATGATCTGTGTGATTATTTGTTTTTCCCTTCTGTGAGGGATCCTCTACCCCAAAGCAAGCCTTACAAGACTGTGAATCGTAGACTTTAGGATGTGGGAATATCACATGGTGTGTGTGTGTGCATGTGTGTGTGTGTGTATGAAGGGATTCTTTTGACCAGGTAGAAGGGGACCTATTAAAAAGGTATCAAGGCTCAAAGGCTCTAGAGGACTCTTCCAAGGGTGTCTTCAGCCGGATGGGTTTTTATAAACAAGGAATGCTGCTGCCCTTTCAGAGCACGCATCCATTAAGCTTAGGGGTTATGGAGTTGCAGTGGGGTCTCCCGTTTCCCTGAGAGGTCATGGGACTTCCCTGCTCTGAGAAAGTGTTACAGATGCTGCTGCAAGTAAGTGTCAGATGGGGAAGCAGTGTGTGTCCTTGTCACCTCCTCTTCTCCAGAAGCCACTTTCCTGTGTCCCTCCACACTGCCAGCAGAGGCTCAGGTGCCTGGCTCTCTGCCCTGCTCCTGGAGTTCTCTTTGACATTGCAGCTTGTGTACCCTGCCCTGTGGAATAGGAGGCATCACGGGCAACAGAGGCCGCTGGAGGTGCCACCTGCCAGGGACACTGGCCCTGACTCTCACTCACGTCTCTCTTCTCTTCTACTTCCCTTGTAGCGGAAGAGTTGCAAAGTCCCACAGTGTGATACCTTCGGCAGGAGTCAGGCCCTAATGTACTGTTAAGGGAGGATGAACCAGTTTTGGAGGAGGAGCCTGGGGCATTTGGTTTTACCCATATGGGGTCTGAGGAGACACTGAAGTGAAAATGCTCAGCTAGTTTAAATCACAATGTTGGGACTGGGGACAAGTTCAAGTCTAGGGGTATGGATAGGGCCTCTCAAAGTTCAGTGCCTGCTGGACAACTTCCATTTTTTTGGAGATAATTAACATATTATAAAGATACAGAATCACAAGACAGGTTTACAATATTTGTGGTGTATTTAACATTTTTACATTTATCAAAATAATGCTTAATATACTCAATATATACTGTGTTTCTTTTAATCAGGAAAATTCTAGATTTCTTAGAATGTAGTTACGCATGGAGGACTAAGTAGTATGGCTCTATAATGGATCGTATGTAGGGCGATCATTTGTTTTGATTCTTCTGAGACAGTCCTGGCATGTATGTATTTTCCCAACATAATTATCAGTAGCACTCAAAAAGTGCTCCAGTTCGGATGATAAATTATTTGGTCAACCTAGGCATATTTTTAAAACTGTAGGCTGGATGTCTTCTTTCCACATGATCCAACTGGCTCAGTGCTTAGAGAAACATCAAAAGTCTCAACTGGCAGAACATCAAGTGTCATCCCCTTAGAGGTGACCCAGGAAATCCAGGTTGTGAATGGATCAGAGATGTTGGAACAGCCTTTTCCCAGGGATAGGTGATGACTTGATATTTTACACACCACTGCCCCATTTGTTATCTCAGCCAATTCTTTTGATGTTACCATGAGGTAGGCAGCATGTACTATTGTCCCTGGTTTACCTTTGATGAAATCAAGATCTTGGAAATCTCCAAGTGCACTTAAACAGGCAGGGGCAGAACAGGACCCAAACCCAAATCCTTCAGATTTGAAACCAGAGTGTTTCTCCCCTGCAGAATGTGTAAGGGAAGTTGTCCAAAGCTTAATTTGTTCAAATTGTTAAAGCTCTGAAAAGTTTGTGCTCCATCGTGCCCCGTGACAATTGATATTACCAGTGACAGACTCGAGCTGCTGGGCTCAGTGGAGCAAGATTTCCATTGAGATTCGGCCATTTGCTGTGATCACGTGCCACTTATTTTATCTCTGCGAACCTTCTTTTTATCACTGCACCGTGTGGAAGGACAATAATTCCTACTTCAGTGGTCTGGTTGTATTGAATGATTTTTGTGTAATTTGCCTGAAACATATTATGGAGGAGGTGCCAAACAATCCATTCCTTCTTTAAAGTGTCCATAAAATACTTCCACTTTTAGTCCATCTTAAAGTTCCAGTAGCGATTTCTAAGCTCAGAGACAAGATACTGGAGGGCATTTCGCATTTTTGTAACTAACGTCCCCTCTCATCTTAGGGGCACAGTTAAACCAGAAGCTGACTTTGCCATTAGATAACAATGCACAGGTTTCCATCCCTGCTCCTTATAGACACGGAATAAATTTGAAATTCTCCATCACTGGAAAGAAATTTAATATTTAAAGGTAATTTGACCTGTACATGTGTGTACCATGAATATTTAATGAAACCTATAGCAAATGTATTTATATAACATTAATCTGAGGATATTTATTTCTTCCTCATTTCCTGGGATATTATTTCTTTGGCACCTGTGAAGATGCCCTCTGTAAATAGCCTCAACTCTTAAAATTCACTTGCCATCAGAGAGGGGAGCTATTCCATTTCTTTTTCCAACTATTGGCACTACCTTTGACCCTTTAAAATGAAAAACAATTCTAAGAGGGTAAGATACGTCTCAGAGACATTATGCCTATGGGATTAGATCATCATGTTTTTACAAATACCACCGTTTTGACTCTTCAATGGTGTCTCTATATTATATCCTGTCTTTCCCCCCGAACTATCTTTTTCACGTTACTTTGATATCGTTAATTTCACTTCTTTATGATATTTCATCTTGCTAGTGCCTTAAAGGAAAAAGGAAGCATGATTTGATTTAGTTGGTATTTTTATAATATCTAAGTCAGAGATTTTTTTTTTTCTGTGTCTTTGTGGATAGGTTGAGATATATATATATATAGAATGAAGTGTCCCTCCCACTGCCCAGTGCAGCTTCATCCTTAGGATAAAAACAAAAACAAACAGGCAAACAAACAGCAAAATGACAAATGTTGCACATTGTCCCAATGCAATTTGGTTTTATTTTGTTAAAGTTTTCACCAAATCAGATGTGATCAATTTAGGGAGGAAAAATGGGTTTTATCTAATGATCACTTTTTTAATGCATAAAAAACCCCAATGCATTTGAGAATTAAAAATTACAGAAGAATTCATTTGAGTATCACCTCCTTTCTTATCTTGGTGGGAAACTCGGTCAACTGGAAGGTCTCTACTGCTCATGTTCATTATGAAGAAATTTACTTCAAAGGAAGATCATGCTGGTCAAGCAGGCCCCCACTGGAAACTTTCCCTACATATTGGATTTCCATTTTATAAATAGTCATCTTCTTTTAAAAAACATTACTCTAGTTTGGAAAACAATATTATATTTATAAACAGCTTACTCTTTTCAAATGTCATTATCAAGATGTCATGTCTTGCTCTTTAATGGAAGGAAATGAGAACTTCAGATTGAAGTTTAAACTGTGGAACTATTTAAAAAACACAGAATTCCAAAGACATTTTTTTCAAAGAATACATGTTCAAGAATTGTAGCCCAGAGGAATTGATAATGTGTTCACACTAGAAGCAATGTTTGTTGTTAAAGTGGAAGGTTGGTTCACATGTGACTTAATTATAATAGCCACCAAGCTCTGCTCTGACTTTCTCTGACCTTCATAGTCCAATGGATCTTAACCATTAAGCTTAGGGATGCATTGCCTGCTGCTTAAGGATGTTTTGCAGCCTCACGTTTATACCTATTTGTTATATACTTTCTTTGTGCCTTTATTTATTTATTTTTTAAAAGAGAGCCATTCCTTTATCTTATAGGCACATTCATTAACTACTTAGAAAATGAATTAAGTTTACCAAGACTTTTAACATATTCAATAACCTTCTGCACATGATCTAGAATAGAAGAGACATTATCATATTCATCAGACATATAGATAGAGCCCCTTTTTCCTCTCCAATGGGGATGGTCAGAGAGTTGTAGATAGTTGCTTATCATTTAGTATGACCGAGACTTTGTGTCCCTGTGGAAAATGGGTTCTTCCCGGCAAAGGACAATTGTCAGTTCTGGGGCTGATTTCAGATTAACTTTATTTCCTGTATCCATAATCACACACAGACACACATATATAATGGAAACGAAATGTCACAAAATAGTTTTTATCCTTATTACATATGATTACATGATGATATTTTCTGTGGTAATCGATTCCATTTTATTAACAACCATGCTGGTTGCAACCCACTAACAATTTCCTAACCCACTAGTGGATCAAAACCAAAACATGAAAAAGCACTGGCTTAGAATATAAAAAGGCATGGTGTTTTACCCAGTATGTGTTTGTTAAATAGCAAGGTTTTTATAATTTATTTATTTTTACAAAGGCCTTTTTTCATAGACAGCTTTTCTCCACTATCTCTTCTTTAGCAGGATTTCTCTTCTACCCCTGTCTTCTCTATAGTCCAGCACAGAGTCTATTTTGTTTCAGTGAGCAATAGATATTTACAACACATTGAGAGAACTTTGGAGTAAAACTCGTGAGGAGCAGGAGGACATGGTGATTTTGAATTGCCAGATACAATGCAGAATGCCCAGTTAAATTTGAATTTCAAATAAGCAATGAATATTTTCAGTATAAGTATGTCCCAAATATTGCATGGGGACACTTTTACTAAAAAGTATTTGTTGTTTAATGGAATTCAAATATAACTAGATATCCTGTATTTTTTATTTCTTTCATTTATAAGATGTGAGGGTTGACTTGATGTCATTAAAGTCCCATTTAGGTGTAATTTTCTGTGATTTAATATATGGAAATTTGGAATTTATAGTAGTAAAGATCACTAGGTAGTAACATGAGTAATATTGAAGAAAATAAATTGAGCTTTTGTATTTATACTGTAAATAAATACAACCATATGAGCCATATGAGCATATATTTAACTTGTGAAAATTAAATGATATTTTCTTAGGAGAAAGATAGAACAATGTATGTTGTGGTGGGCAATTTTGCCTGCCATTCCTCTCAATGAGTATGTGCCTGGAATAAACCTGAGATGTTACCCACGAATCCATATTTCCTCACTAAAACTCAGTTTCTGTGGGCTTCTCATTGTGGTAGATTGAATTATGCATCCATCCCAACAAACTCATGTTCTTAATTTTAATCGTACCCCTGTGGGAGTGAGACCATTATAAATAGGACCTTTTGAAGATGTTAATTTTAGTTAAAGAGCAGGGAACTGAATCAGGATGGTCCATAATCTGGATATGTGGAGACTTTATAAAGAGAAACAGTAAGTCACAGAAGTGAGAAAGGAGAGGCTATCACCATGTGATGCGAGGCAGAGTTACAAACCAAGGTATCCCAAGGATTGTCGGCAGCCAGCACTAGAATACTAGTTTTTGGTGAGAAAACAGGCATAGTTGACATCTTGATTTTGGGCATCTTCTAGCCTCAAAACCATGTGTCAACAAATTCCTG
This sequence comes from Cabassous unicinctus, assembly GCA_029593785.1. NCBI lineage: Eukaryota > Metazoa > Chordata > Mammalia > Cingulata > Chlamyphoridae > Cabassous > Cabassous unicinctus. Next base: position 57,413 of record JAQZBX010001239.1, on the reverse strand, counting down.
TTGTTTAAGCCAATCCATTCTGTGGTATTTGTCAGAGCAGCTGGGCCATCTAAGACACTCATGATGGGAGAATCTTGCTTGCTGTGGTGGCTATGGACTGTGCTGTTTGAACCTCCCTTCCAATAAGAACTTGCCATTCAGCTACAAGGTGGGCTCTTAGCTGACAGCCTGCAATTCTAGCACTTTTGGGATCAGCTCCAACTGTTATGCTCCTTCTCCCAAGCAGGTCTAGCCAATGACTGGGCATGACAGGAGCACTGGGGCTGATCTTTTCTGCCCAATGCTGGAACTCTCTAATAAGCAGTCTTTGCAATAAAGCTCCCTGTTAGCTTGGCTGAACTTTGTCATATCTGCATCACAGTTGGAGGCTCTCCCTGCTCAATTCTGCTTTTTCATCTTTATCTTTCACATGCATTACCTGCCCCCCTCCCCCAATAAGCCTCTGGTATCCTCAACTCTGCCTTTTCCTGGAGAACCCAAGACATAGTTGATACCAGGCACAGGTGATACCAGGAGTGGTTTGAGAAAGCAGACAGTAAGATGGATGCAGCCTCCTCTGTGTTTCCACCAAAGGTTTTGGTTGCCCTAAGCCTTCAGAACCTGAAAAGGTAGATTTCCTCTCCCTATTAAGAGTTTGGGAAACTATTACATCTTTCTCTTTCCTGCAATGTCATAGGAGTTCCTCTCAGGGACTCCCCCTACCTCCTTTCCTGATGCCAAGACGAAAACTATAGTTGGGTTGCAGCCTAACTCAGCTGGAGTTGTGCTGAGCCTGATGATGATGATAAGCCAAAGGAGATGGAAGAAAACTGGCATATAGCAGCAGAAACCAGGTCAGTACCTATGGACTGGATTTTCAGGGTGCTTGAATAAGTGTCCAGAACATAGGACTGGATGAGGTATGTGGGGACATTCTCTTGAGATATGGGATTTAATACCAGAGTATGATGCAAACTTGCAGTGGGGTTGGTTCTTAGAAGCCTGGAAAAAGAAAAGGTCCATGCTGAGTGAAGTTGCAATCTGAGTGCTTATGGCAGATGGTGAAAGAAACGACTAAAATGGTCAGCAGAGTGGCCGTGCTGGTGTGGGTTTAAGATTTGAGGCCACAGTCCCAGTGGAGGATTATTTTCCAAAGGAAGGTCCACAAGACTAAGCATTCATATGGCTGCCAGAAGTGTGCTGGCAAGACAGGCACCCACATCATTAAGTTCTGTGAGGACTCTTCTCTACAGGTTGACACAAAGCTTGGTTCATTAAGAGCAGTGGGGATGACTGAGTCCTAAAGCAATAGAAATCACTTGGTGAAATGTAACCACCAGCATCAAGGGGCAATTTTCAACAACTGAGATTAGAGTAGCAGCTAAGGAATCTTGGCTCACAGACAGATGGCACTCTTAGGGACAAAACAGATGGGCAGTCAATGAGAGTACTACCTAACACTTATAATCAAATAACAACTTCCACACCCCTTGTATTATTGCTTCAACCCATATTACCATCACCTTTGAGTGGCACCTGGAGCAGGAAAAGCATCTATCCCAGGTCCAGGCTAGTGCAAGCAGCTCTGCACTTGGGCCATACAATCAGACATCAGTGGTGAATGAGACACAAAGTGGAGTTAATGAAAAGTCCCAGTGCAGTGGGAGAATCACAGTGCAGGTGTCTGGGGTTCTGCATCAAGGACATGCCATTTGCCATGAATAATTATACATCTGTATCCTACTGTGCACTGGAAGAGATGGAATGTTTGAGAGCAAGTGAGTGTGCACCAAAAACTTTCCATCAGGTGCTGGATTACATCTGAGTCACAAGTCTGTCAAGTCAAACTGGCCCTGCAGCAATATAATGACATGGAAATGGAATTTCTGCAACTGAACCCCAGCAGGGCCAGAGGGTGTGAGTATGCTGCATGAAAGCCCCAAGGTCCCTCCTTCAACTCACCTATGGCCGGCTAGGGTGTCCTGTGTGACAACCTGAAGGAGGAATAGAAATCCCAGGATTGGTTTCAGAGAGGTTGTCTCAATTAGTGCGTGGAAGTTGAAAATGGATGGTGGCTGCATTATGTCCATATTTAGAGGTGGCCCTGAAAGCCAGTGGTGAAAGAAACATCTTCAACCTGTTCAAGCAATTAGTGGCAGGAAAAGTGGCCTGAGCTGAGAATATGTATGGGTTTGTAGAGGATAACAAATGGCCTAGCCCAATTGGTCATGGACCTGAAAGGAAAAGGACTGGAAGAACAGAGACACGGAGGTGAAAAAATGAAGACGAGACAAGGCACTCTGCAAGCAAGTATGAGAAGAAAAAGAGTGAAACTAATCCGAGAAATGCTGATGGAGGCAGGACCCAGTGTGGTGAGGTCTGGGAGGTAGGGTCACTTTTGTAGATCATAAAATACAAAAGACATGAGACATTTGGGTGAGCCCTGGACATAGGCAAGAACACACATCCAAAAAAACCTATCACTCTAAATATGCTTATTATATGCAACAAAATAAAACCACTTTACAATTATTTTATTGAGAATTAGAGAGACTTTGAAACATTCCTATTGTGTTAGGGAGAATAAATGGAAACTAAAAGCCCAGCATCAATTAGTAATAATTTAAGGTGTGGTTATCATCAACTGTGCCATTATTTACTGTGCATTCATTATTATTTTATTGTAGTTAAAAGTTTTGAGGAATTTCAGGGGTTTATTCCATCCTTATTTTTCCCATCAATTTCTAAATCCCTTAATTGCCAAGTTTTCCACTCTGGGGGCATTTCTGGAATCTAATCTCCTTGTTGGGAAAATTTTCCATTGGGGGCTAAAATCATAGGTTGAGAATATATGATCTCAGTATGAAAGTCCCTTTTACACATTGAAAAAAATTTTGAACTCACCTTAATGTTACCTCTTTAAGCAATATAACTTACTTTCTTCTCTAACTTTACCTGCAAGTTTGCTTTCTGGTATTTTAACCATCATCATGAAGTTCACTAAGCAAATTACATATTAACTTAGCAACTCCACAAAGATATTTCTGACATCATTGGGTATGATAATAAAGTCTTATAAATTATCTGAATAGCCAGTTGTGTGCTGGTTAAATAAGCTGAAGTGTTTCATATGACATAACATTGTGTAGCCATTAAGAAGAATAAGAGATAACCAAATGAAAAGTATTATATTTTTACACAATCTAGATTTGCTATGGGTCAATAATATACATGTGAAAGGTAAAAATAAAATTAATGGAATAAAATAGGAGACAATCTTTGTGACTCACAGGTTTGAAAGACATTTTAAAGAAAACATTAAAGTCACAAACCATAGAGATAATGGATTCTACTATACTAAAAATAAGGATTTGAGACAAATAACACCATTTAAAAAGTTAAGGGATAGATAAGAGAAGATATTTGCAATACCTAAATTGTCAACAAAATAATATCTTGAATATGCAAGGCATTCTTACAAATCAACAAGAAAAGATAGTCTAACCTGAAGAGGAAAATAGACAAATTTTAGATAGGCAATTTATCTAAAGTAGAAATCCAAAACTTTAAAATGAAAGAAATTGAAATTAAAATAATATTCAGATATCACTATAGCTATGAATTGCCAAAATTATTAAGCTGAGTGATGCCAAGTGCCAATGGCAATGTGGGGATGTAGGAACCCTTGTGTCCTACTGGTGAGAATGTAGACCAAGGTAGCCAGTCCAGAAAGCAATCCTAGGGGTATGTAGGCACATTAAGTATTTGCATACTGAGTAAACCAGCAGCTCTGTTCCTGGGCATATATACTAAATAAAATGTTCATCCAGGTCCATATGGGGACATGAAGGTGTATTTTTCAGTGTCATTTGTGGTGTGAGAAGTTTGAGGCAATATCTGGATGTCTATCATTGCGAGCATGAAAAATAAAATGTGGTGAATGGATACCAGGGTGTGCCATTTGGTAGACAAAAACAGAATAAACAGCACATAGAAATATGGAAGTAAAACAAGCTCCAAGGGGGAAAATGTAAGGAGTTGAGTGACATGTACAGCAAACAACATTTATGTAAGTTAAACTTCTTTTAAAATAATCATGTCACATTCCTTGTCAATATGTGACAATATCGATTTCGCTGTAAAAATTCAAACCAAAAGAATGGTTGCTTGTGGTAATGATAGTTTTTTAAAATTGATTTTAAAGTCGATAATTGGAATGCTTATTTGAGTGTGAATCCAAAGTGGAATTTTGCCAAATAGGTTTTACACAATTTTTCTTATTTTTCAATAATTAAAGTTGTCATTTCACACTGTTAGAAGATGCATGATACCCTAGATCTTTTTTTCCTTAAATAAACTTATTTTAAATATAGCATAATTTCAGTATAATTATAGCCTACATTCAGAAAAGTTTCCAAATCACATAAATGGCCACACTGGCAAATTATCATACACACACACACAAATAGGTAATCACCCAGATCAAGAAATCGAATATTCCTGATATCTAATAAATGCCCCTTTTGCTCCCACCCCATAGGTATCCAAGGTTCAAAAAACCATAGATTAGTATTTCCTGTTTTAAAATGCATATAACTGGAACCATATATTCAAGTAAGTATTCTGTTTGTCCACCTTTTGTCTTGTTTTCTTTTCCAGTATTTTGTTTGTCAGATTCATCTGTGTAAGTATACAGTAGTGTTTTAATTTTGATTCCAGTATAGCGTTCCAATGTGTGGCTATTCCACAATTTATTTACCCTTACTATTTATGGTCTTTTGGATTGTTTCCAGTTTGGAACTATTATACATAAGGTCTCCATGAACATTCTTTTTTTTTTTTTAATAACAAATCAATTTTATTGATATATATTATTATTTTTTGTAATTGATTTTATTTTAAAGAAGCTTTAGATTACATAAATATTACATAAAAATTTAAGGATTCCCATGTGCCCCACTCCCTCCCCCTCCCACACTTTCCCACATTAACAACATCCTTCATTAGTGGGGTACGTTTGTTACAATTGATGAACCCATATTGAAGCATTGCTACTAACCATGGAATACATTTTACATTATAGTTTGCACTTTGTCCCACACAATTTTGTAAGTTATAACAAAATGTATTGATGGTATAGGGTGAGCATAGCTGCCATCCATGAACATTCTTAAACATGCATTTTGGTGCATATATGCATGTATTTCCCATTTTTACTCATCATGTTGGTTATTGCATTTTCCCTGTTTTATTTTTCATCAATCTTGACAAGAGTCCATCAATTTTGATTCTCTTTTCAAGTATGCAACAGTTGGCTGGGTTGATCCTATATATGGTATATATTTTTTATTTCACTAATTAATGGTCTCATCTTTAGTGTTCCATGCCATTTACTGTATTTGAGTTCAATATTTTCCTCTTTTTATAACTTCTTGATTTTTAAAATTTATGTTTAATCTTCTAGATGTTTATATTTCAGTTTTTCTTGCTTTCTAATGTTATATATTTAAGACTAAAAAGTTCCCTTCAGCATGAAAGGAAACTGAGCTTCCAGAAGATTGTACGTGTCATATATTCCTTGCAATTTATTTCAAAATATTTTCAAATTATATTGTGAATTTTTTCTTTAACCCATGTATTATTCAGAAGTGTATATAAAATTATTATTTTATAGCCCACCATATTGGCAATTTTGGCCAAAGTTCAACATTTCCTTGGGAAAAAATATGTAAAGAATATAGTTGCTACTTAACAATGTTCTATATCAATCAGGTCAAGTGACTTAATCCTGCTAAAATATCTAATATCTTTATTGAATATTTATTATATTGTTCTTTTAGATCCTGAGATAGATGTGTAAAAATCCACTTCTTTTTTTTAATACTGTCACTTTCTTTTTTAAGTTCTTAGAAGCCATGCTCTTAGATGCATACAAATATTTTGTCTTAAAATCATGAAATATTATTTAGTTGTGTTTCACGCCTTAAAATCAAATTCATCTAACATTAAAAATACCAACTCTGTTTTAGTTTCTTTTGTATTCTTATATTTAAAGTGTGTCTCTGGTAAACAGCATATAGATTTTTTTTTTTATCCATTTCAACAAACACTATCTTTTAATTAGAATATTTAGTTTGCTTACAATTAATGCATTTGTTGTTATAATTGACTTTATATTTCTTATCTTATTAATTGTTTTATACCTGTCCCATTTTTTCCTCATTTTTCTCTCTTTCTTGCCTTCTTTCAGATTCAGATTCCCCACTGCTGGCTTATTTATTAAAATTTATTTTATTGCTTAGTCATGGATACCTAGATATGTTGACATGCATTATTATTAAAATAACACTTTAAACACTGTTTGGAAAATTCAAGAACCTTAGAATACTTCAAGGTAATATGTATATTATTTATCGGTGACATATATTTTGATTACACATATATTTTAAATCAAACAGGAAATCATAATTGTTTTATACAGTCCATAGTCATCTTAATTTACACACTTTATTCCTTTTTCCTATCTGCATCTCAGTGTTCCCATTTGGGCTCAATTGTTCTTTTTTCTCTGTCTGAAGATTTTCCTTTTCTATTTCCCTTAGTGCAGACCTGTTGACAATGAATTTTCTGTTTTTGTTTGAGGCATATCTTTATTTTACTTTTAATTTTGAAATACATATTTACTGGGTTGAAAATTCTATGTTGGGACTTCGAAATTTTAGTTCAGCACTTTGAGATCTGAGTACTTTGTCTTCCAGTTTTCATTGTCTTTGTCAAAAAGCCTGTTGTTAAGTATTGTTACTTCTTTAAAAATAGTGTCTTGTGTCCCTGACTTCATCTTAAATGATTTATCTGTTTTTATTTTCAGAAGTTTTTATCTGATGTACCCAGGTGTCACTTCCTTTGATATATCTTGTTTGGGATTTGTTCTATTTAATCACATTTGAAAAATTCTTTGTCATTATCACTTCAACTATGGTTTGTGGCCCATTCTCTTTTGCTTCTCATTCTGGCACTCCAATTAGATAGGTATTAAACTTTTTTATTGTGCTCTGTAACTTTCTCACACTTTTTTTTTTTTTTCACTATCCTTTATTTTCCATCTTTTAGCTTGAGTATGGACATTTTCTTCTAATCTATCTTCCAATTAACTAATTTTCTCTTCAACTGTATTTAATGTGTTGATAAACCCATCATTTGAGTTCTTAATTCCTGTTATCTTAATCTTCTTTTTATAGACTTTCTATAGATTTTTTATTCATATGATTTTAATTTCTTTTATTATCTAATGTCTTAGCCATATTAATAGTTACAAAGAGTTATTTTTATATTCATTACAGATAAATACCATATCTGGCTCTCCTTTTGGCTGTTTCTATTGAATATTTTTGCCCTTGGAATTTGGAAAGTTGGTCTTGTGTATTTGCATGCTTAATATTTTATTCCATAAATGTTTGATATTGTGTATACAAAAATTAGAGATAATTTGAATTTCTGGGAAGTGTTATCTTCTTCCCCAAAAAAGTAACTGTTTAAAATTAGAGAAGTTTTAAGTTGATAGAAAAATCACACAGAAATACAGAGTTCCCTTATATCCATCTGCCACCCTCAGCTTTCCCTATTATTAACACTTTGTATTAGAGTGGTAACTTTTTTTATAACTGATCAAACAATATTATTATAATTATACTTTTAACTCTAGTCCATAGTTTACATTAGGGTTTGTGTGGTATTGCCCTATCTTTGTTTTTTTGTTGTTGTTGTTGTTTTTATTCTAGCAACATATTTGCAACCTAAAATTTCACCTTTTAACCACATTCATAGATATTAATTATACTTTTATTCACAATGTTGTGCTACCCTATACCATCCATTACAAAAACCTTTCCATCACCCCAAACAGAATCTCTACCAGGTAAGCATTAACTCCCCATACAGGTTACCCCAAGCCCTGGTAACCTGTATTCTACTTTCTAACTCTCGAATTTGCTTAATCTAATTTTTTCATGTCAGTGAGATCATACAATATTGGTCCTTTATTGCTTGGCTTATTTCACTAACATAATGTCTTCCAGCATCATCCATGTTGTTACCTGTATCAGAACTTCATTCCCTTTTATGTTTGAATAATATTTCATTGTAGATATATACCACATTTTCTTTATCCATTTGCCTGTTGATGTACACGAGGGGTTTTATTCCATCGTTTGACATTTGTGAATACTGCCTCTTTGAACAACTGTGTGTTCTTTTTATATGATTATAGGCCATATTATATCTTTGGAGAGATGTCAATTCCTATATTTTATCCATTTTTAAATTGGGTTTTCTTCTAAATATTCCAGTTGTGAGACTAAATTTCTGATTTGAAATCTTTCTTCTTTTGTGTAATGTAAACATTTAGAACTATAAATTTCCTTCTCAGCACTACCTTTGCTGTATCCCATATATTTTACTATGTTGTGTTTTCATTTTCATCTACCTTAAGGTATTTCTTAACTTCCCTTGTGATTTCTTCTTTGACCCATTGGTTGTTTAAGAGTGTTTTGTTTAATTACCACGTGCTTGTGAATTTTCCATTTTTTCCTCCCATATTGAATTACAGCTTCATTCTATTTTGGTTGGAGAAGATACATAGTATGATTTCAGTATTTTTGAATTTATTGAGACTTGTCTTGTGACCTAATATGTGATCTATGCTGGAGAATGGGCCATATATACTAGAGAAGAATGTATATTCTGCAGCTGTCGTGTGACATGTTCTATATATGTCTGTTGGGATGAGTTGGTTTATATTATTGCTCAAGTATTCTATTTCCTTATTGATCTTCTTTCTAGATCTTCTAACTATCCTTGAAAGTGGCGTATTAAAGTATCTTATTATTAATGTAGAACCATCTATATCTCCCTTCAGATCTGTCAATATCTGCTTCATATATTTTAGGGCTTTTCCACTAGGTGCATATATATTTATAATTGTTATATTATCTTGTTGAATTGCCCCCTTGTTCCATTGATAATGACCTTTTTTGTCCCCTGTAACAATTTTTGACTTAGGGTCTATATTATCTGACATAGGAATAGTTACTCAAGCTCTCTTTTGGTTGCTATTTGCATGGTATATATTTTTTCTGTCTTTTCACTTTCAACCTATTTGTGTCTTTGAATTTAAGATGAGTATCTTGTAAAGAGCGCATAGTTGGGTCATGCTTTTTTTCCATTCTGCCAATCTCTGCCTTTTGACTGGATAGTTTAATTCATTTACATTTAAAGTAACTTTCTTCTGTTGTTTTGCACATGGTCATTGTAAGTCACATGTTTTATGACCCTTAATTCTTCCATTAAAGCCTAATTTCATATTTATTTGATTTTTTTAATTGTACCATGTTGTGTTCCTTCTCATTTCTTTATATATATATTTTTCATATATTTTGTGGTTAGTACGGGGCTTGAACTTAACATCACAAACCTGCAACAATTAGATTTTATATGTGTTTTAGTTTGCTAAATGCTGCCAAAGCAATATACCAGAAATGAGTTGGCTTTTACCACGGGATTTATTAGATTAAAAGCTTATAGTTCTGAGGCCATGGAAGTGTCCAAATCAAGGAATCATCAGAGATGCTTTATTACTGAACTTCAGTTGTGTGCTGTCAGGCACATGGCAGGTCACAGTGCCAATATGCTTTTCTCTCCCCTCTCTCCTGGGCTTCATTGCCTTCAACTTCAGGTTGCTCTGTCAGTGGTTACCTCACTCCTGGGTTCATCCACTTCTGGAGGCTTCTCTCTGTCTCTGTGGCTTTTTTTTTATGTCTGTGACTTTTTATTCCTTTGTTTACAAAGGACTCCAGTATGAGGATTAAGACCTACCCTGGGTCCCGCAACCTAATCAAAGGTCCCTAACTGAAGTAATCTAACCAAAAGCTCCCACCTACAATAGGTTAACATGTACAGGAATGGATTCGCTTTAAGAACAGGATTTTCTGGGGTCCACATAGCTTCAAATTGTCACAATATGATCCCACCTTAACTTCAATAGCATGTACAAACACTATTCCTATACCCTTTGTCTCCCCACCTTTTAGTTGCACTTGTTGCAAATTATATCTTTATACATTGTATGTCCAAAATCATGGATTGATCATTACTCTTTATCTATTTGCATTTTGGAAACTGTAAGAAGAAAAAAGTGGAGTTACATAATAAAAATTACAATACAATAATACTGGCATTTATAATTATCCATATGATTATTTGTATCAGAGATCTTTATTTCTTTATGCAGCTTTGATCCATTGTTTAGTGTACTTTCCTTTAAGTCTGAAATAACTCCTGTTAACATTGCTTGTAGGCCAGGTCTAGTGGTGATGAATTCCCTTACTTTCTGTTTATCTGTGAATGTCTTAATCACCACCCCCCCCCACCACCATTTTTGAAAGATAATCTTACCAGACATAAAATTTTGGGTTGGCAATTATTTTCTTACAGCACTTTAAACAATTCATCCCACTGCCATCTTGCTTCCCTGGTTTCTGGTGAGAAATCAGCATATAATCTTAATGGGACTCCCTTGAATGTAACTTTTGCTTTTCTCTTGCAGCTTTCAGAACTCTTTCCTGGTCCTTGACATTTAACAGTTTGACTTCTATGTATCTGGGCATGGTTCTGTTTGAGTTTATCCTATTTGGGATTTGCTCTTATTCTTGAATGTGCTTATACATGTCTTTCATTAAATTTTTCAGGATTTTTGTTTTGTTTTCTTTTGTTGTTGAATATTTCTCATGCCCCTTTCTCTCTTTCTTTCCCTTCTGGGACTTGCATAATGTATATATTGTTATGCTTGATAGTGTTACACAGGTCTCATAGGCTCTATTCACTTTTTTCTATTCTTTTTTCTTTCTGCTTCTGAATCATTTCAATTGTCCTGACTTTGTGTTTACTGATTCTTTTTCTTCCAGTTCCAATCTGTTATTGAAACCCTCTAGGAATTTTTTCATTTCAGTTATTGCAGGCTTCAACTCTGGTATTTCTGTTTGGCTCCTTGTTTAAAGTTTTAATCTCTTTATTGAGATTCTCATATTGTTTATTCATTATTTTCCTGATATCTCTTAGTTGTTTTTCAGTGTTTTCCTTGATCTCCTTGAGCATATTAACTTTTAAAAGTGTTTGTATGGTATTTCCAAAGTCTACTCTTTTCCCTTAGTGGTTTCTGGATTTTTATCTTGATCCTTTGGATGGGCCATCATTTCTTATGTCTTTGTTTTATAATCTTCTGTTGCCCCTGTACATCTCAATATTTTAAAGAACTACCTCTGGGATTTAACCCCTGAGCTTTCTGTTCCTTAGATTTGTATCCAGCTAGTGATATAACAGAGATTTCCTTGAGTGCCAGGTGGTAACAAAAACAAAATGCGAAAAACACCTTTCATGACTTTTGTAAATTGACTCTGCCTTGAGTGGTGCTCTCCTTTAGAGTTTAGTCAGTCTATCAAGATCAGCCTGAGGTGACTGTCAAGTGTAGAGGCCTGTGTTTTTTCTGAGCCTTCATCTTGTCTGGGTTTGTGTTTGCTCATAGTCTCATGAAATCCTCCATTTATAGGAATGCAAATGTACCCTCTACTCCCTATGAAATAAACCCCCTTGCCACCCCACCTCCACTCTATTGTATGACTTACAGCTGGTAATCCTTTGCCTCACACCACTTTGACTTAATTGTTTCTTATACTGCCTTACCTGCCTGCAAGCTGCTTCTGCCTGAAGGGCAAGTTCTGGGAAGTTGAGCCAGAGACCAGGTACCTGTTTCAGTCTCTTAGGCCACCACCCAATTGATTGGCACTGACATACAGGCAACCCAGTATGTGCCCAGGGCACCCACAATAGGAGTAGAGGCTGGCTCTACACAGTGCCTGGGAGTGGGTATGGGGAGGCCAGCAAGGGCAGCATGAGGTTCTCCTACCATCTTTAATGCTGCCTTTTCTTTATTTGGCATTCACCAAGTTACTGCAACCCTTTAACTGTTTTCCAGAGTTTTGAGGAAGATAGGTCTGCCAATTTTTGCTGGTGGGGCAAAGATTCTGTGGAGGCATCCTTATGCCACCATCTTGTTAGACTGGTGAAAATTTACTTTTCCTTTGGTAAGCAGTTTAGGAAATGGCATATTACCTTAGTCTAACTACCAATTCATTGAATTCACAGTTGGGCTTAGGTCTTTGTAACAGTCAATTTATACCCAGTTCTCTCTTAATCATAGAGTTTACATTTTCTGAGGTTCTAATGGAGAACCTGGACATTTTTCAAGTCCCCTTCTTCTTTTTGGCCCCAAACTCCAATTTTTTTTCATCCCAAATACAAAAGACTGCCAGAATCTTATACAACTTATGGCTTTCTTGGCCTTTCTGTTGACACTTTTTGCTCTGTTTAACAGCTGTCCTTGAGAATCAGAAATTGCTTCAAGGAGAAACATGATGTCAAATGCTAGGTTAATTTCTATGTTCTTCTTTGTTCTCTGGAATCTTGGTATCTATCTATCTATCTATCTATCCATCTACACAGAGATATACAAACATATGTATATGGGTGTGTGTTGTGTGTAGACACACACATAAGTGAGAAGCACAACCCCCCGTTAAGTACATATTTTCATTGAGAATTCTAAACTAAGACCTAAATAGTCTCTTTTATCTTTGAAATTTTGACTATATAAAATAATAGAATATGTTAAATAATATATTATAATCAGAAACTGTATTGCATTGTGTGTTACATCTAGTAATACTTACATTCAATTTCTGATTCAAATCTCCAAACCATGATTCTGAAGTTGAGGTTATAATGCCATAATTCTGGATATAAGACAATTCTGGCAAATTCCAGAAAAGTTTTACCATTGGTAACAATACTTTGTTACCATTGGTAACAGACAATATAAATTAATATTACGTACCATCACTTTTTAAACATTCTCAACAGCAAGTAAATGTGTTTCACACTCAAGTAGTTTGGTTTTGACATACAAGTTCTTCACCAATATATGCTTGCTTCTAAGTATCTTGCTGGCTCTAGGGAAATTCTGGCTAGGTATAGTGGGCATCATTTTTTTGTCTACCTTTCTAATGATTCTACTTTAAAATCTAAAGCTTGAATTGCATTTCATAGCCAAGTGAGTTGAAATATACCTATTCCAATTTTTGAAGGTTACTTGTAGTTTTAAATTCTGCTCCAAAAACCAGTTTAAAGACTATTTCTTTCAAGAGAGTAATTTCCAAAGTGAAAAATATTGGTGAGTAACATTTGAAAAAATATTTGATTTTGAGTAATGATTGTCTAATTTATACAGCATATACTGAACAGCTTATGTATTCTATTAAGCTCGAAAACAAATAGATATTACCTATGAGATTTTACATCTATATAAAATTATCAGTTACAACTATACTAAAATAGAATATTTGATTTAGAAATCAGCACTTTTTTTCAGATTTTTAATGACATTTTCACTAAATCATGAGAGCAAACCAAATATTTGATACATAGCTTTGCTAAATAAACTGAGCTACTGAAATTTCTATGAAGTCTAACTCTAAATTTATTATAACTCTTTTTGGCTACAAGATTTTTAATTCATACGAAAAGAACCCTAAAAATTAACTTAATTATAATTAAACTAATAACTTAGTGTCACTTTCGTAAAAATGATTTAAAATGAAATAGAAAGGAAAAATAAAAATTAAATTGAATTTAAATTGGCTTTTAATGGATGCATTTCTTATTTCCTACAATGCAATTTTGATGATGTTGCTTTTTATTGTGTCACTGAACTTGAATAGCAAGAAAAGTGAATGGGCAGATAATTCAGATTTAAAAGAAAAGTGTTTTAGGCTATTGGCAGATGTCAGGACAACCTGAGACTTAATGATTACTAAGCTACATAACTGCCATCCTTATCTGTTTCCAGCAGAGTTGACAAAACAAGGTAGTCTTGATGTCAAAACAGATTGGGAAGGACATAAGAAAGAAAGACAAAAATTAGGCCAGAGTTAAGAACTCATCTGTTTTTTCATTTCAAGTTATTATTTTAAAAATTCTACATTATCTCACAAACTCTTAGATATACCCTAAATAAAGTATTTACTAAACTACAGAAAATTAATCAGAAACAATCTGAACCACTAGATCCAACAATTTAGTAATAAAGCCATACTGAACCACTTTTTCTTCCTCTTTTAAATTAAGGACCTTCAGAGTCCTTATTTCAGAGACAAGTCTCTGTATATTGCAATGGTGATCAATATCCTTACTGAAGGATTCTCACTATGATAACCAACTTGCTACTGGTTCTCCGTGGATGTCTGTTGTTAGTTGTTATTTTCTGCCCTTGGGACTCATTACATGTTGGGATTTTCCAGGATTCCATCCTTGGTCTACTCCCTCCACTCTCTCAGAAGTTATTATGGTTTTCTTGATCATTTATAGGCTCTTTATATTGTTGACAGAGAGGGTTCTTGTTCAATTGCAAGAAAGAATTCAAGGACTGAACTAGGCAGCAAGATGGTTTGTTGAACAGTGTTAAAGGAAGGAAAGTGGGAGCAAGTGGTTGGGGCGTGTGTTGAGAAGCACAAGGGTAGTCTCTGAAGGGAGAGCTACCTGGAGGGGTTGTTAGTTGACATCTTATAAGTCCTTGGGCAAGTGGTGGGTTACTGGATAAGTTGAGCTGTTGTTTAAGTAATCTTAGGCTTCTATCTCTTGCAAGCAGGTATCTTTCTCCGGAAATCTAACCTGTTGTTGGCTGGCTGCTGGTCTTTCTGAACTTAAGGGTCCCTGACTCTCCACCTGCCTCAGATTTCTTGATAAGTGACTCTCCACCTGCCTCAGGCCTCTAGATACCTGCCTCAGGTCCCTAGATAAGTAACTGGCCTCCTGCTCCAGGTTTCTAGATATGTGATTCTCCACATGCCCCAGGTTCCTTATTCTCCTACCTCAATATCCAGTCCAGACCTCTTCCTTGAGCAACAGACTCAAGGAGCAGCAGACATATTCTGTTGCCCAGTAACCCTTTAAAAGTTTTTTTGATGAGTAACATATACCCATGTACTCCAGCTAGAAAACGGAGAATCATCTTAGCTCTTGAATTCAAACCCTTTCTCTCTGCCTTAAGCAGGTTTTCTGCTTCTAACCTTTTCATCTTTAAATCTTTTCCTTATAAAGAAACTGAAATGAGCTAATTTAAATACAAATCTATTTCACTATTGAGGTTAAAGTACATCAACTTCTTTCTTTCACCCATAGAATAAATCCCAACTCCTTTCACAAGATGCCCAAGGTCTTTCCATGATCAGATCCATCCCTATCTCTCCAATCAGCTCTGTCCATTCTCTGCTTTCTTCTTTCATTCAAGGAATGAATGCCTCCTCTGTACTATTGTGAGGTAAGATCAACATGATCCCTCCTTCATGGAGATTAGATTCTATTGGTGGCAAGAGATATTAATTTAAAAAAATAATGTAAAAGTATACCATGAGGATAGGTGGCCTAGTCTGGGCAGTTAGGGAAGGCATCCCAGAGGAAATTGCATCTGATCTGAGATCTAAAGGGTCAACAAACATTATTAACTAGGTAGGGAAATGGTAAGGATAGAAGAAGCATGGAAATCTGGGACACAGAATTGCAAAGGTTCTCCTGAGGAGTGTTGTGTTTAAAGACCTGAAAGAAGGCTGGTAGAGCTGGAGTAGAGAGAAGGAAGAGAATAAAGACATGAAGACATGAAGAAGTAAGCAAGTATCAGACCGCTACCAAGACCTTGTAGGCTATGCTAAGAATTTGGCACTTTACCCTGAGAACAGCAAGAAGCTACTGAAATGTTTTAGAGGTGCAAAATAACAAGACATATTTGAATTTTGGAAAGAATCCTCTGGCAACAGTGTAGATTAAAAAGTGTTGAGGAAAAGATTGTGCCAATTGCTGATGGGAATATGAAGTTGTATAGTCACTTTCAAAGACAGTTTAGCAATTTCTTCAATTTACCATTTGACGTAGAAATCTTTTCAGCATGAAGGAAATGTTTTAAAATTAGATTGTGGTGACAGTTGCACAACAGTCTTAATATATTATGTAAATTATTCCTCAATTAAGTTTTTGAATGGATGTAGAGAGAGAGAGGGAGGGAGGGAGGGAGGGCAGGAAGGAAGGAAGGAAGAAAAGAAAGAGCAAGAAAGAAGAAAGGAGAGAATTAAAAGAAAGAGAATAATCTCAGGCTTGAATAACTTAGTGAACCCCAAGTTGGGTGAAGATTATGGTTAATAATACAATATAAAAATCGTGTTCTTTAACCAGAACAAATGTATGTCACTATTACAAGATGGTAAGAATATGGTGCTACATGAGAAAGTACAATTAATGTAACTTATGGACTACAGTTAACACCAATATTGTAATATTCTTGCATCAATATCAAAGAAGGTACAATATCAACACTAAGGGTCCATAATGCAGGGGGTATGAGATTTTTTCTTTTAGACTAAGGGAAATATTCAAAAACTTACTGAAGCAATAACTACACAACTCTGTGATGAAAGTGAGAGGCAATGAGTGTACAATTTGGATATTTGTACAAGGCAGGGGACTGTATAACACAGTGAACCATGTGGTGGAAGATGGACTGTGGTTAATAGTACAAATATGAGAGTATTCTCTCACAAATTATAATAAATGTACAATACTAATACATAGTGTTAATATAGAAGGTATAGGAAAAAATATACCAATTGTAAGCTATGGACCACAGTTAGTAGTAATAGTCTGATTTTATTCTTTCATACTCTGTAACAAACGTTCCACAACAATATAAGGTGTTTGGTGAAGGGGTGATGTATGAGAATTCTGCACATTACGAATGATTGTTTTGTAAGCTCACAACTTCTCTAATAAAAAATACATATTAAAAAAAGAAAAAGATCAGATATTTAAAGATTATTTGATGACATGAAGAAATATTCATGATACATTAAGTGAACTAAACAAGATAAAAATTGTTCATTAGGATGTCATTTTTGTTAAAAAATTAAACCTTTAGAAACATAAATGTTATGCATATGAATAAAAACTAAAATAAAACACAAAAAAAAGAAAGGAGAGAAATTGTGGACATGAAACCAGTTATGCGGCTACTGCAATAGCTTGAGTAAAAGGTGTTGGTGGTTTAGATTAGGAACTAGGGTGAAAATCTCCATGTAGAGAATGGAATAGGTTCGAGAGAAGAGATATTTAGGAATTAAAATTAATGGGGGGGAGAAGATGTAGCTTAAGTGGTTGAGCACCTGCTTCCCATGTACAAGGTCCTGGGTTCAATCCTCGTTACCTCCTAAAATAATACCAATAATAATGAATACAGATTGGACATGAGTTGGTTTATACTCTCTTCTCCAGAAATATCAAACTCCTTATGAATACTTGAACACTCCCTGCTCCTCCCAGCTCCCCTCTTTGTGTGTTTCATACTGGGTTCCTCAGGCATGCCTTTCTTACCATCTTCTGCCTGGTACTCTCCTGACCACCTTTCAAGACTCCAATCAAATGTAACCTCTTTAGCACCATCCCTGACCCACGTCAAACCCACTGTGCCTCCACAACACCTCCTGTACATTTTAATTTTATCATTTTATACCTTTGTTCACATATCTCATTCTCATGCAACCACTGTTGTCAAACACCTGAAGTTCTGGTCTTCACTTGTCATCATAGCATCCATGCTAGGCATGACTAATTGATCACAACACTCTGTCCTGCCAAGTCAGGATACAACGCCAAAGGTGGTCTCTTCTAAACAATTGGCATTGGTATGACCATAAAATCTATTTCCCATCTCTGCTCCAGACTGTGAGGTCCTTGAAGACAGCATCATGTCTTATTTGTCTATATGTCCCTTGAACCAGGCATACAGAAAGGACTCAACTAATTGCTAAAAGCTTTTTTAGAAGACACTCCCAGATATAGGTACTTCATATGCAAAACTATTTATTTCTACCTAACTTATCCTTTTCATGGCAATGACTTGAGATTTTTGCTGTCAGATATCAAGAAATTTGCTGAGTATTGTTATAGTTTCTTTCCTTTTTTTTCACTCCTAAATCCTGTGTTTTGTTAAGCATAGGCACCATCCACAGATTTTTTTTTAATCATAAACTATGAAACTGTATAGTCCATAATGGGGTTTAACACAATGGTCTTTGTATGTTAGACATTATGCTTTTGAAAGCTAAAGCTTTCTAAGTCAGGCATCAAGATAATGATTTCGTTATTTATTCCTTTGAACAAGCTACTTTAGTGACTCATTTTTCTCCGTAACCCATGCTATTATACACTAATCCATACATTACTTCCCTTCAATACAGATGACACAGACTGTTTACTTAGGATGATTTTGCAAAATGCACATTAACAAAGACTTTGTGAGCAGAAAGAATACCAGTTATTCAACCAACTTTAAGAAAACAGCCGAGTGGCAGACCAGCTTAACAGGGTGTTAAACATCCATTAATAATGGCAGGGTGACAAATCTGAAGGTTTGATTTTAGTTCAGCTAAGCACTGCAAATTCAGGACTTGTCTAAATGTGTTTCCAGGCTGCTGTTAGGAAAAGCCTGGTCGACCTGGCAGGGACAGTCAACTGCAAGAATGTTATAAGGCAGAAATTTTCACAGCATAGTTTATGTAATCATTATGATGTAATAAATACTACAGTATTCTAGATGTGGACCTTTGTAGGGCAGTCCGCATTTCAAATAATTGACCCTGTTTGTCCCCATGATTGCATGTCTCAGATCACACACATTGATTTTTGGTTTAGAAAACACTGTCACTATTTTCTAAAGCTTCTATTTCCATTTAGAAAACTTAGTCACACTAGTTGCCTTCTCAGTGGCAAACATCACTGTTTCCTTTTATTTTCATTGATTCCAGAATTATATTGTGTACACGTCTGTCTGCTCCACCAAAGTGTAAGTCCTTTGAAAATAAGTACTGTTTTCGTTTGCTAGAAGCTGCCGGAAGGAGTATACTGGAAATGGGTTGGCTTTTACAATAGGGATTTGTTAACTTAAAAGCTTAGAGTTCTGAGGCCGTGAAAATGTCCAAATCGCTTCATCAGGAGCTTCTCTCTCCCTGAAGACTGGCTGCTGCCGATCCTGGACTCCTCTGTCACAAGGAAAGGCACACGGCAGTATCTCTGGTCTCTCCCTTCTCCTCCAGGTCTTGTTGCTTTCAGTTTCTGGCTTCCTCCATCTTTCTCTCTGCTCCTGTGACTTTCTCTCTCCTGGGTTCCATTGATTTCAGCTTCTGGCTTCTGGGACTTTATCTTGCAGCTTCTTGGGGTTTCTTTCTGTCTTTGTGGTCCCCTCTCTCTAAATTCATCCCATTTATAAAAGACTCCAGAAAGAGGACTCAGACCCACACTGGGTTATGCTCTACTGAAGTGATGCAATCAAAAAGAAGGTCATACTACAATAATTTTACACCCACAGGATTGGACTAGTTTCAAGAACATGGTTTCCTGGGGTTCAAACAGTCTCAAGCTACCACAGTGACCATGATGTCTATTTTTATATTCCATTTCACTTTTCCCTTTTAAATGCACAAATAGTGTTTACTAAGGATCCATGATGTAAAATTTTGATTTATCTATTACTATTAGGACTATTTCTTCATGGCTTATGGGAAATGTCATGTCATGATTGTTGAGATGGTCAGTTTTCTCTACTTTCTTATAAAATCAATTTCTTTTTCTGATGCATCTTGAGTAATTACTATGAGTTGATCACTGTGATGGTTACTTTACTTGGATTACCTTAATTAGTATTCACAATCTCTCTATTAAGGAAGGAGTACTGTGCTTTGGTAAAGAAGAAAATTAAACACAGTTGAATACCTTTTCCTTGGTCACTCAGGCCACTGAGTAAGTGGGAAAAGCCTGGCTGGTTTCCAAACTTGGCCCAGAACTCTGGAGCCCAGAAGTTCCAGTTCAGTGTGCCTTTCTCAAGAAATCTATATTCTCTCTTCACTTCCTAACAAGAGAGAAAAAGCAGGTTTGTTTTGGTTTGGATTGGTTTAGTTTGGTTTCTTATGCATTACTTTTTTCCCAAGAAAAATGAACTCTTTTGCCTATTTGCTGAGACCAAAATCCCAGTGTGTTCTTTGGGTCTTATCTTTCTTTGATGTCCCACGTCTGAGCCTTCAGCAAACCCTGCCATCTCTAGCTTCAGCTTCTCCAGAATCTGACCACTTCTCATCATTTTACTGCTGCCACTTGGATCCAACCACTATCAGCTCTCACCTGGAGTATTACAGTACTACTCTTGCCACCCTAAGTAGCACTATAGTTATCACATCTATGGCCAATTCTCCAAACAGCACTTGGAGTGCTCTTTCCAAAAAGAAAGTCAGATCACATCACCCCAAACTCCAATGACTTCCCATCTCATTCTAGTAAAAGGCCAAGTCTTTAAAGTGGCCCTACATGTCTTACCACCCTTTCTCTACATTCACCTCTGTGATTTCACCTCCTGTCCCTGACTCACTCCACCTCAGCCCTGACATCTCCTTTCTGTTACCAACACATAACAAGTCCCTGCCCCAGGGCCTTTGCACTTGCCATTACCACTACCTGGAATGCTTTTCCCCAGGACAGTTATAAGGCTGTCACCCTCACCTCCTTTAGTTTTTTTTTTTATTAAATCATCCCTTTTCAGTGAAGACTTCCCTGACTCTGATATTTAAAATTATTATGCACTCCAAGTTTTTTTTCTCCAGAGAACTTATCCCCTTTAATGTACTATGAGTTTTAATCATTCATTAGTTTGAAGTCTATCTCCACCCATTGGAATGTGACCTCTCTGAGGGCAGGGATTTGTGTCTGTTTTGTTCATAGCCTTATCCCTAAGAACTATATCATTGCCTGGAAGAGAATAGATATTTGATAAATATTTGTGGAATCCATAAGTCTTAAATAACTCCACTGCCAATAGTTTTTTACCTACATCCTTCAAACTAAGTGAAGAAGAAATCATTTTGAAATATTTTGGGGGTGTTAATTAGCTTTAAGTAATCCAAAGAACAGAAATGTTTTCCTACGATTGATTGCTTTGCCATCTGCTATTTGAATAAATCAGATTTTCATGTAACACATATACCAGTCACCTTACAAGAATTTAGGAAGTTTCCCACTGTCTACCAATTGCTTTCAACCTTTAGAGCTATAGATTTGACCTGAATCAAAATCTAAGGTTTTCTCAGAGGCATTCACAATCAGTGTTAAGCAAACTCAAATTTACTTTTTTTTCCATTAAAAATTTTATTGAAGTATATCACTCATGCATAAACTACATATACAATAAGTGTGTAGTAAAAATTATGAATTTACAAAACAAACATGCATAATATCATACAGGGCTCTCATACCTCACCCCACCACTAATATGTTGCATTGTTATGAAACATGTTTAACAAATGATGAAAGAGCATCCTCAAAATACTACTACTAACCAAAGTATCTTACATTTGGTGTATTTTTCCCCCAACCCACACTATTATTATTTTTTAAAATATATTTGTATTACAGAAGTTGTGAACTTACAAAACAATCATGCACATGTGTAGAATTCCCATAAAACACTACTTCATCAATACAGCATACCATGGTGAAACATTTGTTACAGATTATGAGATAATATCATCAATTACTATCAACCATGGTCCATAGCATACATGTGACACACTTTTTTCATACTCTCACATTATCAACACAGTACATCTTTGGCATAGATGCGTGAATATTACAGTATTGCTGTTAACCACAGTCCATAGGTCACTGCAGTTGTATTTTTCCCATGCTTCTCCACATTCTACCACCCTGCAATAGTGACATATATCTCCTGTAGCAGATAGAAGAACACTGTTGCATCTATACAATCAGCCACAATTCTCACCCACCTCTGGGTTCACTGTGTTATTCGGTCTCTAGATTATTCTCTAGTTTTCTTTCAATTGACATTTACATCCCTAAACTACTATTTCCAGCCACATTCCCATTTATAAACCAGCTGGTACTCACTATAATGTGTTACCAACAACTCTATACACTTCCACACCTTTCAGTAAAGGTAATTAAAACTTCTACATACATTAAGCATCAGTAGTCCATCTCAGTCCTCCTCTTATCTCCTTTAAGAATCCACCACCTGCCACCAGGTCTTGAAGATGTTTTCTTACATTTTCTCCTAGAAGCTTTATGGTTCTTGCTTTTATATTTAGGTCTTGGATACATTTTGAGTCAATTTTTGTATAAGGTGTGAGGTAGGGGTTCACTTTATTTCTCTTGTCTATGGTTATCCAGTTCCTCCAGCATCATTTGTTAAACGGACTGCTCTGCCTGAGCTGGGTGGGTTTATCAGGCTTGTCAAAAATCATTTGACCATAGATGTGAGGATCTATTTCTGAACAACCAATTCGGTTCCATTGTGTCTATCTTTATACCAGTATTATGCTGTTTTTACCCCTGTAGCTAGGTAATAATATGATTTAAAGTCCAGAAGTGAGAGTCCTCCAACTTTGTTTTTCCTTTTTAAGATCTTTCTGGCTATTTGGAGCCCCTTACCCTTCCAAATAAATTTGATAATTGTGTTTTCCATTTGTTTAAAAAATGCTCGTGGAATTTTTATTGGGATTGCATTGAATCTGGATAGCAATTTGGGTAGATTTGACATCTTAATGATATTTAGTCTTCCAATCCATGAGCATGGAACATTCTTCAAATTATTTAGGTCTTTTTTTATTTCTTTTAACAATGCATTGTAATTTTCTGAATACAAGTGCTTTACATGGTTAAGTTTATTCCTAAATATTGGATTCATTTAGTCACCACTGTAAATGGAATTTTTTTTTTTTTTTTTTTTTTT
>JAQZBX010001239.1:0-34392 GCA_029593785.1 Cabassous unicinctus | reverse complement strand
GAATGTTTCCAGCCTTTCACTTTCCATCTATTGTTATCTTTGGGTCTAATGTGAGTCTCTTGCAGACAGCATATAGATGGCTCATATTTTCTTATCCATTCCACGAGGCTATGTCTTTTGATTGGGGAGTTTAATCCATTAACATTCAATGTTATTACTGTAAAGGCAGTTCTTATTTCATCAATTTTGATCTTTGGGTTTTATCTGTCATATTTTATTTTCACCACTCTTTTGAGACTTTTGGTTACTTTTACTGATATAATCTTCATTTCTAGACTCTCTTCCAAGCCCCTCTCTCCTGTGTTTCTTTTCAGAATTCAGCACACCATTTAGTATTTCCTGCAAGGCCAGTCTCTTTGTTATAAACTCTCTCAGTTTCTGTTTAATTGTGAATATTCTAAACACTCCCTAATTTTTGAAAAACAATCTTGTTGAATATAAGATTCTTGGCTGGAAGTTTTTCTCTTGCAGTATCTTAAATGTATCATACCACTACCTTCTTGCCTCCATGGTTTCAGATGAGAAATCAGCACTTAAAATTATTGGGTATCCCTTATATGTTATGCATTGTTTTTCTCTTGCGGCTCTCAGTATTCTCTTTGTGTTTGGCATTTGACATTTTGATTAGTATGTATCTCAGAGTTGGTCTATTTGGATTTATTCAGATGGGAGTACCTTGTGCTTCTTGGACACAAATATCTATGTCCTTCAGTTGCGTTGGAAACTTTTCTGCCATTATTTCTTCAAATATTCCTTCTTCCCCTTTTCCCTTCTTTTTTCCTTCTGGGACACCTATGGCATATACCTTTGCATGTCTCTTGCTGTTATTTAGTTCCCTGAGACCTTGTTGAATTTTTTCCATTCTTTTCTTTATCTGTTCTTTTGTATGTTCGCTTTCGGAGGCCATGTTTTCAAGCTCACCATTCCTTTCTTCTGCCTCCTCAAATCTGCTGTTATATGCCTCTAGTGTATTTTTAATTTCATTTATTGTGCCTTTCATTCCCGTAAGATCTGCTATTTTTCTTTGTAAGCTTTCAAATTCTTCTTTGTGCTCATCTAATGTCTTCTTAATATCCTTAATCTCTTTAGCCATCTCATTGAATTTATTAAGGAGATTTGTTTGAACATCTGTGATTAGCTGTCTTAACTCCTTTATGTCATCTGGAAGTTTATCTTGTTCCTTTAACTGGGCCATATCTTCCTGTCCCTTGGTATGGATTGTCATTTTTTGTTCGTGTTTTGGCATCTGGCTTACTAGAGTATTTATTCTGGGTGCAGGTTTTCTCTTTAGTTTAGGATTTCTTGCCCTTTCTCCCTTGCTTGTTGTGTAGTAGAAGCCGAGGATGTATTTAGTGCTGTAGGCTGTGGAGGCTCGAGCTGTCCACATTGTCCCAGGGACCAATGAAGCTTCTACGACCTTTCTCCTTTTCCAGGGTTAGAGACAGCTTTGTGTAATAATCCAAGTCATGCAGACCAAGACCGTCTTTAGTTGCCTGGAGAGAATGATGAAGCTTTATGCCCCTTCCTCCCCTACCTGGGGTGGGAATGGAGCTGCAGGAGTGGGCAGCAATCTATTCTGTGTGGGTCCAAAATGATTGCAGTTGCACAGGTAGACTTCTGGCTATTCAGTCTGTGCCGGCCAAATATCCCTGCAGTTACCTGGAGAGGTTGGTGCAGGTCCCCCCAGTTTCCCTGCCAGTGGAGGGGCTGGGGTTTACGCTAGTGCTGCAATCTAATCTGGGTGGAAAGAAGTCAATTCCTACCAGCACTGTGATTTTCAGTCCGCCCTGCTCCCCCATGCTGGGGGAGGAGTAAAAATGGCGGCTACCGGCCTCTTTCCAATTTGGACAGGTTTAAACTTTGGATATTCTTAGAGTTATACTATAGCCAGCTGAATTTACTAATCAGTACCTGAAGTTGGTGCCCAACTGTGTCTTCCTCCCCTGTTTTTGGGAAATGGAGCTTCCAACTCCAGCCACGGAATAGCTCCCGAGGTGGCTTGTGCTTCCTGTGGAGGATGGGCACTGGCCTCCAGGGCATGGAGTCCTCTACTTATGGATCTTCTCTGCAGATGGGCAGTCTCCTCCTTCCATTCTTTCAAGGATGTTGCAGGATGCACTTCTGGTCTCCTGGAGGCCCCAAACAGGTTCTTTAGATAGCTCTGGGTGATTACTAATTGTCTTGTAGCACGAGCTGACTCTTAGAGCTCCTTATTCTGCCACCATCTTGCTGCTATCCTTCAAATTGACTTTTGCAAATGTCAATTGAACAAGAAAGAGACAATCAACTTTAGTTTACTCTCTATCAATTGCAGAATGTATTTTTTTAAAGTAACAAAAGATGTTTATAATTAAATAGTATATATAATATTGCATTGTAATTCAGATACTGAATTACTTCCTGGTGAATTTCATAGTAAAATCACTCAAACTTTCAAATTTCTATTAGATTCCAAAGTGTGCATTTTTAAAAGCATAAAATGAGAGATAATTTATAAAAATCCATTAAAATGACATAAAATAATTAAGCTGAACACTAAGGAATTGCCAAAATATAAATCTTATATCTGTGCTTCTCTAAGTTAAGCTGTTGTCAGGATGAGTAAGCATTAGTTTTTTTGTTTTTAATTCTTGTATTCATTCAAGCTCTATTCATTTTACAAATATAAATTCAGCACATAATATTAGCTATGCATATATAAAGCATAAAAAATAAGGTCCAGAATTTTAAAGATCTTCTATATTAAATAGAGAGTCAAGTTACTTATCCTTATTTCTCATTTATTTCTTTAAACATGAAGTAACGAAAAATTATCAGGTGCTGTGTTTGAGAAGGTAGGAAGTGAGGTGGTGCTTTTAAGATAGATGTCTCATTATGATTGAAACAAAATAAGTTTTGGAGCCTTATCCTTATATGGTGTAAGCTTTCAGATATTCAGACAATTCTGTATCTTCACAATGCTGTATAAATGAGGTTGTAGGCATATGTTGTAACACAGCAACTCTCATTCTATCTTCCTCTCTCAAATATCTTTCCAGATTCTTCTAATCTTTCTCTATAAAGCACAGCTGATCATCCTGCATGAAAATGGGCTGTTCATTCCCTGAAATGTTGTAATCCTTTCATGCAAGCCTAGGTGTCATTTCCTTCAGGAAGCCTTCTTTGTGTCTTGTCTAGGAGCTGTGTTGGAGTGACCTTGAGAATTCCGTTTCATAGTTTCTTTCCTTCTCCTGTTATAGCATGTATTTAATGCATTAAAATTGCCTGCTTAGTTGTCCAGTATCCCCATTAAGATTGTAAACTCTGAAAAGACTGGTATTATAGCTATGTTTCTTCTTTCAAGACACCATGCTTATCATGTTACCGGCATATAAGTAGCTGTTTCATAAATATTAATTGAATAAATAAGTTGCTCTCTATCAAATTGTACCTTAAATATTTGATTTAGAATGCTCATATGCAATGATTAAAGAAATAGTTAAGAAAGTAGTTAATTTTTAATAATTCACCAATCCTTGGGTGAACAGGTTTAGACAGTTTCAAAATATCTTAGAATCAGAAGGTGGCTGTTAGGGGAAGGTTATTGCATGCCCAAGATGCATAAGGTTTTCAAAGGACTTTGCATAAGTAAGTAATTTATTTTATAATCATTGATTCCTTTTTTTTGCTCTCCAAAATCCCAGCAGGGTGGGCTGAAAGGCCTTGACGAGAGTTCAAATTAAGAAGAACGAAAAACATGAACCAAGAAAGAGAGAAGAAGGCAAATATGTAAAAATGTACTTGTTCACTCTTGCTACTATTTCCTGTAGTCAGTCTTGGTTTAAAACATAATAAGCAGACCCCAGCTTGTCATACCTACTTTCTCCCAGGGGTTTGAAAGTGTAATGAAAGCATTTTAACTCAGTGGTAACTGGATTAGAGTAATGCAAGAACCTGTCACCTTGGGACCTCCTGCTTGTGTCTCGGCCTGAATAAATGTGCATGGAAATTGTTTTAAACTGATGGCTGTGCAAGATCACAAGTTATAGTAATGTTGACAGTCTCAGCTTGGAACTTGGCAAAACAGCAAAAAATGGGGACCAGGAATTGAAAACAGCTCATTTGCTGACATGAAAGCAGTGCTCAGAAGTTTAGATGTACAACCTTTGCAGGTCAACTGTGATGATATTTGCAAAGTGCCACCAGCATCTCCACTGCAAATTGAAGCAACTTAATATGAATCCTTGCCGCAAATCTAAAGCAACTTGATTTCTTTTCCAGCCTCAAGTACTCATAAGAAGCCATAAGGAGAAGTTTCTCAGACTTAAAGTGTATGAAAGGACACTAAATCTTCCATCTCCTGGAGGCTGGATAGGAAATGAAAAGGTATAGTTGTCACATTCTGTCACAGCATAATATCTTGGAATTGATCCAATCATTTTGTTCCCTTCAAAAGTAGCCGGTGTTTCAGTGTGAGTTCTGCCTTCCTCATTTCACAAGCTTATTGTACTCCATCACAGAGACAACACATCTGCTGGTGAAGACAAGGGAGGAAGAGGAGGAGGAGGTTGTCCATCTTCCTTACGAACGTTCACAAAGCATTCTGGTGAATTTACTGCTAGTGAAAAGGGGCAGCTTGTCAGCTTCCAGGATCCCAGCTTGGGGGAAGCACCAAATGGTTCCTGACTAAAGACAAAGTGTGAATTTTCTACGTGATGCATCTGCACCATATCAAATTTGGCAAAGTGTACACAGAAGGGATGATTCAGAAGGTATCTAAAAATAGCATGTCTTGATTCCCCATACTTTAATACAATCATGGAAGTTCAACTTAGCTTCCTTCAAAATTGTGTTGCTTCCTCAAGGACATTGTCTGTGCACACCTTTTCATAGAACATTATGTGGACCCATAGCACATCTCATGTGGTTTCCCTTCCTGACTTCCAGCAGCACAGGTAAAAGGCTCTCCATTTTACAGAGGAGGTAAGAGATGTTCAGAGATCAGATGAGTTTTATTTATGGCACATGGTGACATGATAATAAATTAGCGATCAGAATTATATCTTATTACTATAAGATCCAGTACCCAAGGGAGAGCCCAACACATAGTAGGTTCTTAGCATCTGCTTGTTGTATTGAATTCCAGTATTACTAGACCAATAACCAGTGTGGAAAACTCACCTTCCCATAACCCACTGAACAAGCAATATCGTTATCTACAACTACTTTGAATAAAGTCTTCATTTATTTGTTAAAGAGTTTGCATCTCATCTCATTGCATGAGGATTGTGAGACTTTCAGAATTCACGCTTTGTCATACCTTTAGATCGCTTGGGTTTTCTGTTAGCTTTTTCATCTATCGATGTTACTTGGTTTTGAATTTTCCTTTAATTTTGAATTGGGATTAAACTAAATAGAGTATTTAATGTCAAATTGGGAAGGTATGCCAAAAACCTACCCATATTTTTTCCACTTTGAAGCCAAGATGATGGCTTGCATTTAACAGAAATAAAAGACTAAGGAAACAAGCTTAGGTGAAACTGACTTCTACCTGTCTTTAAAATTTTTGTTTTACCATTTGGTTATATGTGTGTCTGTCTAAATATGATTTTCTTCCCATTTTTTCACCTTGTACACTATTTATTCTGTTCTATAAAGAAATCAGAGGCTGTGGCACAAGATACTGTGTAAACTTCTAAATTGGATTCATGGTACTAATCCCCAACTTCTGCTGTACCCCAACAACAGGTAGCCATTTCAGAGACATATAGTGGACACACACAGCTGGTATATTTAGTATCTAAAGAGCAGTTTTTCTTTTTCTTCCTTCTTTTTCCCTTTTCCCTCAGTTGAAGCTAAAACTTTATTATATAACCACAGATAAGTATATCAGCTGCTAGGAGGCTGGCACAGCAGAATACAAGGAAATAAGAGATAAGGGAATTTGGTCAAATACAAAAAGTGCTGTGGAATTTAAACCAGGTGACAGCAGATAACGCTTTCCCTGAGTTTCTATTAAAAATGTAATAAATAAGAAATCCAAAAATATTTCTTTCCAGATCCAGCACTTTTGTTCCTATGTGACTCATCATAAGTGTGTGGAATCTTCATCAAAGCTGGGCTTCTAGTCACAGTTGAAAAAAAATCAACTTTGCTGGAGTAATGTCAAAGATATGACAGCTTCAGATTGAAGCCTTCTGAGTTTTTTGATAAAGTGTGTCATTAATATTTACATGCTCAGGAAAGTAGCTCCATAAAGCTGTGTGGAGGCCCAGCGGTTAAAGAAGGAGTGATTCAAGAGAACTCACAGGAATCAAACACAGTAAACAAAACAGTGGCAGGAACTTTCCTTAGGAAGCTCTTAAGGGAAAATTCATAGTGCTTTTATTTTATCAGTTTATTGTTATTTTAAATACATATAATTCTCAATGGCTTGAAAGGTACTGTGAGTAATGGATACTTACTGAAATCGGGTGTTCTACTGAAGAATCTAATATAACCTAAATCAGAGAGATCTTAATAAAGTGAACCTTCAAAATGTATTTGCATAGATCTATATGGACCATCTCGGTGCCTTTGGCACTTTTCATCTCAGGTATAGGAGAGAGATGGAGACTAGGTCCAAAAGGGAGCATAATGGTTCCCTGGGACACCAAATGCCTCTGGGGCCTGCAGCTTGAGTGCGATCTGTGGTCTCAGGTGAAGTGGTCCGTGGAGTCAGCTTCATCTCTAGAGGACAATAGCCTAAAGTCATAAAATGTCTCCCTGCATAATATGGCACATCTGTCAGGTTTAGCATCCCATAAGCTTAGTTTATATCTGTCTTGGGATGGTCCATGGAAGTAAAAGATCACCCCATTTGGAGAGCAGATACTCAATCCATTTTATTTTATTCTACCTTTTGTTCTTATATGAAATGTGCATATATACATGTTATCTAGTTGAATTTATGTTTTAAAGCATTTATTTACAGATACTTTCATAGCATAGTATCTACATATCTAAATAGAATGAAGGAGAATAAAGAGAACCTCATGTAATTCTTCACACTGGGGCTCCTGCCAGGTGGGAGGGAAAAACAACAACAATATTATCAACTTCCAGGAATAATTTTTATTGAATCTGACAACAGTAGGTATAGTAAATTCAGTGCCATAAATAGGTCACGTTTTACTAACAGCTCTGGGTATGAAATCATAACCTATTATAAGCATCAACAAGCAAAACAGGAGTCAGTCAGGAATAGTTTGTGTGGACAATTGTGACATTTACAATGTCATACTCCAACACCTATTTTTTTAAAACTCAAGATTTGAATATCCTGATATTTTACATGATCAAATATTAGACTTTCTGGGTCTAGGAAGAAACACCTAGGTTGGTGTTGAGATAGTATTGAGCAATCCAGGCCTGTGTGGAACACAGAAGGTGAAGCTCCAATTTCCCCAAATCAACTCTTAAGATGCATAGAGGATCATTATAGCTGAAAAAATATATAACTGTGTTCATTTTTTCTTATTTTTGTCACTTTTTCAACTATCTAGTTCTCTTATTGAAAACATTTTAAGACTTGCTATCAAAAGAACATTTCCTCTCATTTGTAAACAGGATTCTCATAAATCTTTGTGGCTTATGTGCTTTGACCCAAAATTAGAAATTAATGTGAGGCTGAATAAAAGCTGAACATCTTGTTCTCCATGTTTCCTACTATTTATGTGAAAAATCTGCTTCATCATCATCTCTAAATAGTCAAACAAAATTCATCCTCAATATATGCAAGATCATTTTATTAATCATTCACTATAATTATATAAATTACTATTTCTGAGGTGTCTGGCACAAAGTGCCTTGTAAGTGCCAATTATTATACTTCTTCTTATTAATTTATTATTGTTGTTATTTGTCAATTCAGATTTCTATATTTGAGCATAATTATTAGATTGATCTAACTTGCCTGGCAGTCTTAGCAAAACAATAAAACTTGGGACTCTTGGCAGAATATGGACATATTTCCAAACTCTTTCTTTAGTTAATTTTTTCTATGACCCTTGATTTTAAATTCTAAATGATTTATGTTTTTATATGTTCGTGACTTTATATGGACGTGAGAAATAATTTTAAATAAAGAAAATCCTGTTACAATAAGAATTAATTTAAAAATAATTTTATTTAATGTATTGATTAACGAGGTTATTGTATGATGTGGTGACATCTAGAGTTTCGCTTTCACCTCTAAAGCTCATTTGTGGTTGAGTTTATAGGATGCATATGAGTGTAATTATATGTACAGATTCTATGGGTATGAATCTGTGCTGCCCAATGAACAAACTTGACTTCTTCCTTTGTGAATCACAAATTCTGAGCACTGCTCATATCTATGAGATTCTCCATGGGGAAAAAAAAATATTTTTTCTTAATTTTTTAAAATATTGAAAGTTAAGTTCTCTAGAGGCATTTTCATATATGTGTGGGTGTGAGTGGTTGTGTGTATGAAAATATCATTTATTGATCCATTTAATCTTACTCATGTTTAGTCTATTTTAAGAGCACTTTTTGGAATAATTTTAGTAGTGCAGGATAAAATAAAAAAAATATTCTGTACTTTTAAAAAATGGAAGTATTTTGTCAATATTTTGGGGCTTTAGCATGATGTTAACTAGTTATCCAGGCTAAGTAATGATACCTCTGAAAATAAAGTATAATTATTTGTTTAACTAGATACAATTACCATGAATGAGCATTGCATGCTTTAATTTTCAAATTTACCTATGCCATCCATACCCAAATAGTTCAAAATCCACTAGGCAATAAAATGATAACTGAGGGATATATGGCTAGGAATGTAATTGATTTTGAATCTAATTAATTAATAAATAAAAATTAACTTGGTATTTAAAATTCTCCATAGCAGTGCCTTTGGTTTCATGTGCAACTCATACCATCTTTGCATTAATCTTATTAAATATAATAGACTATATATATTTTTGTAATTGACCATTTAAGTTTGTTTTAAAAAAAATCAATGGTTATCTAAAACAAACTAATTAACAACATTTTTGTTTGCTTTTATGTTATTAAATTAGCTTAAAGACATAGAGGAAAGGTCAGCATTTATCAAGCACTTGAACTATCACAAAATAAGATATGGTTTGCAGAATAGTTAGACCTTGAATTAGTTACACCTGACTGTTGCTTTTGTAAAACCTTAATAGCTTCCATATTTCCGCAATTTTGTATTTATTTAACAAATTAACTCCATTTTTAACTATAAAAGAATGTTGA
Source organism: Cabassous unicinctus (assembly GCA_029593785.1). Taxonomy (NCBI): domain Eukaryota; kingdom Metazoa; phylum Chordata; class Mammalia; order Cingulata; family Chlamyphoridae; genus Cabassous; species Cabassous unicinctus. Next base: position 25,131 of record JAQZBX010001239.1, on the reverse strand, counting down.
CATATTCTTTTGTTTCATAAGAATTCTGCCAAGCAAAAATTACAATAGGCTATCTCAACACTGCCTTTCAGCAGAGCTAAGGAAACACACACATACACACACAAATGCTCAGCCCACCAGGCCTTTACATTGTCAACGTGTGTGTATGTGTGTGTGTCTTTGTGTATGTCACACCCTCTAAATTCAGGTGGCCTCAAGCTGTGCCATATAATTCCAGCCTCAATTAAACTTTCCAAGGTCAGCAATGCAGTACCAGGTCAGACATAAATAAGGCAGAGGAGAGTCCTAGGGCAAGAAAAGCCATATTTATTCTTTATCCACAGTTCATAGCTATCAAATGAAGCCTAGCAGAGAGGAAAGACAGAGGAAGAAAGGAGAACTCTGAAAAGGTACTTTACACTTACATGTAACCTTTGTTACAAAAAATCAGAATATGAATAAATTCAAGACCCAACAAATTAGTGATGTGTGAGTGTGTGTGTATGTCTTAATTTCCCCCCTAAGAATACAAAATTAAGCAGCGCTCAGTCGACAACATGTTATTACGATTCCAAATCATAAGCCAAGAAATCAAGAGATCTCATTTCTAGTTTACTTTGTGCCAATCACCAGTAGGATAATCTTAGACACACATTTTATTATACTCAGTTTCCTTTTCCATAAAATGAGAAGTCTAAAGTAGGTAAATCTATTGACTTTTCCCACTCTAAATTCTAAATTCTACTTAAGTCTGAACAGCATGTAAATAAAAATAAGCAAAGATCCAATGAACTAAGTTAAAGACAAAGAATTGACTGAGAGAATATATTTGTTGATATATAATACATAGGGATTAGATTTTTATAGTATATATAGGTCTCCTATAAGTCAACAAGAAGAAGACAAACAACACTCCAAAAAAAAAAGATGCTTATAAAGTTAACAGGACCCAGAAGAACTGAGAGCAGTGACAGGAACAGACATCTACACACTGATATTCATAGCGGCATTGTTCACAGTTGCCAAAAGTTGGAAACAACTCAGGTGTCCATCAACTGATGAATGGATAAGCAAACTGTGGTGTATCCACACTATGGACTATTATGCAGCTGTAAGAAGAAATGAAGTCATAAAGCATATGACAACATGGATGACTTGGAGGACATTATGTTGAGCAAAACAAGCCAGACACAACAGGACAAATACTGTATGATTGCGTTACTGTGAACCAAATATATTGTGTACCATATTGTGTGATTTAAAAAAAACTTAAATGTATCCAGTACATTTAATTGAGAAATGTATGTTTTTATTCAACTGTGTTTTCTTTTTTTAATTGTTTATATTTTCAATTATTAAATGTACAAAATAAAGTTAAAAATTAAAAAAATAATAAAGTTAACAGGATTTAAGAGCAAACTAGGTTCACCAATAAACAATTTGGAAAGATATTCAACCTTTATGATAATTTGAAAAATGCAAAGCAACAATGCTACAGAATTTTACATGCAACAGTTTGGCAATATTAGTATGTCTGACCATGTCAGGGATTGGTTAGGAGTGAGGTACCCAAATTTATGCTCAAAAGTGTACTAGAGCATGGCAGAAAATTTCACAGGAGATTTTAAAATTTGGGGAAACCACAATCAGATCTGTTGTGCAGTGTGTGATTTATCAGCTTGGGGTAGCTCATAGTTTCAACCTTAGTATGTTTCCTTCCCTTCCATGATGTTAGAGCATTGCAAAGCTAGGTTTTCAGTGGGTGTTATAATAAAAAGAAAGAATTGTGAGAAAATCACTGTGAAAGAGTTTATGAGGTTTGTGTCATTGTGTAGGTCTCGAAAGGCACAGACTTCCCATTAAGAAATAATTGTGGTTATTTAAGATGAAAATTAGAATATCTTATTTTTTCCTTTCAATTTATGTGTACTATTTTTTTTCAAAGCAGCTACTAAATTGCCAAGGCATGAATACTACTAATTTATTTGGATCAAACTACTTAATAAAAGAACTTACCAGAGGTGCTGTTAAAATATTACCAAGACAATAAGGGATCATGTGAAATGAGAAGTTTGGGAACCTCTGGAGGAGGATGTGTAATCACAGGACTTTTCTTGTCCTGCTTGGTGGAATTTAAATCAGTACAAATACTGAGAACAGCAAGTTGTTATCTAGCTAAATTGAAATTGTGAATACTTCATAACCTATTTTAGGTGTATATCCTAGAGGAACTATCCCACTTGTGTCTAAAAGACATTCATTGCAATATGGTTTGTAGTCGTGAAAACTGACTGCAATAGGTAGGTCTATTAAGAGCAGAATAGAAAAGACATTGCCATATACTTAGGGGATCCAACACTACATTACAATTTACAGGAAGAAAATATATATAAAATATCAATATACGGGGAGCAGATATGGTTTAAGTGGTTGAGTGCCTGCTTCCCACATGGAAGGTTCCGTGATGCCTCCTAAAAACAACAAGCAAAAAAAAGAGCAAACAACAAGCAAACAAACGAAAAAACCAACTCAGGGGGAGCTGATGCGGCTTAGTGGTTGAGTGCCGGCATCCCGCATCCCGCATACAAAGTCCTGGAATCAATCCTCAGTCCCAGCTCCCTGAGAAAAAAGTCAATATAGAGAGGGCTCACGCAGAGTATGGCACCACTGATGAAAATTTTAAGAAAATAAATGCAGAAACACAAACCCATAAGTTCTTCGTAGTATGCAAAAATATACAAATTGACTTGAAGGATATATGGATTTACATATATATATATATTGTATTTTCCTGATTATTTTTTACTTTCCCCCAAATCATTATTGTGCATGTTAGTCATATCTGCACAGGGCTAGCAGATTATGTTCTTTTTGCAGATTTTGCATTGTGGTGGTAGTGCTTGTCTTTTGGCTGCAGGTAACTCTTAGCCCATCTTTATGTTGAGGCTCAATGTGAAGGTTCAACACTTTTTGGTGCTCCTCTCTTCTCCACCTACCCAACTCTTTTGCACATATTACATTCAGCATTCAATCTAAAGCCCACGTATCATTAATTTATTGCTGCATAACAAATTACCCCAAAATATAGCTGCATAAAACAACACATCATCTAACATGCTTTCTGGGGTCAGGGTCTCACCTGGTTGCAATGAAGCAGTCACCCAGGGCCGTGGTCAGAAACCCCAACTGGGGCTGGAGGATCTGCTTCCAAAATGGCTGACTCACAGGACTGGTACTGGGAAGCCTCAGTCCTTACCACGTGGACTCTCCCTTCAGCTGTTTGAATGTCCTCACAGCATGGCAGCTAGGTTCTCCCAGAGCCAGCAATCCAAGGGAGGGTGCAGAGAGGAATACACAGAGCCTTTTATGGCTGAGCCCCAGAGGTTGTATACTGTCACTTCCTCCATGTTCTATTTATTAGAAGTGCATCAGCAAGCACAGCCCAAGGAAATGGGCTCATTAGTAAGCTGTGCAATTACAAATCTCTTGTCATTTCTTATGAGCTAAATAACAACTACTAAATGGAGTAAATAAACTGGGAAAGGAATAAAAGAGAAAAAAAGAAACAGAGACAGAGAAAGCAAGGATGTATAAATTGGGTTGAGAAAAACTGGTAGATTTCTGGGGTAGATGACACAGGTTTAACTTCCCATCTCTTACTCAAATTCCTATGGAAGTAGTATTGACAGACTTAGCAAAAAACAAAACAAAACAAACAAACAAACAAACAAAACCCTCACGGATTTAGCAAAGAAAAAAATCATGGGATCATACTTATACTAAAAAATTGTTGTTTACCTGAAATTCAAACTTAACTGAGCATACTATATTTTATTTGGTAGCCCTACATGGACAAGATCAACACAGGCAGCAGTGCTCAAAGTTAGGGAACCATTATCACCATAACAGGACTTTTAAAGGATCTCTGTAATGAAGGGCAAACGATGCCAGAATGAAGCAGTTAGGAGAGTCAAAGAGCTGAGTCTCAATTCCCCTCCCAGGAGAAAGAAAGATGCCTAAGAAAACATGCTGCAGTCTCTGTGGGAAAACAAAGAAACAAATAAGATTTGCTGGCTTGGACAGGTGAGTATAGTCTGTGGGACAGGAGGCAATAATCAGCAGAAAACTGTGATGGGAGAAGGATGAGCAACTAAAGATTCCTCAATGTATAAAAGATAAGGCAAGTGGAAGAAGGGCATTGCCCTGATGAATCTGGCAGACAATTAATTTGGGAAGGGAGAAGATAAGCTTGAGATGTAACTCAGTTGACCCAGAGTAAAATGGGAATTTTGAGGTACTGAAAGGTTTGCATTTAATGAATGGCTAAGCCAGATAACATTTAAAAAACATTTTTAATTATAAATTGCGTGAAAGTAATGGTTTAGTAATTACACTTTGGGGGAAATTCTAGATTATATGAATATAGCTGATAACTGGGGGGGAGAATGGGAAAAGATGCAAAAGAATGCTAAATTTATGAATATGTAGTACTTGTTTCTTGATATGCTTTATTAAAAAAAATAGATTGAAATAGATTTTGGGTAATCATAATAGTAACTATTAATATAAAAAGATAGCATTCTGGATCAATTAATTGTGGGGACATAAAAAAGAAAAAGAAAAGAAACAGAAAAGGCAGAAATTGTAAAAGACTGTAACAATAAGAACAAATATAATCAAGCCATATATGACTGCTTAAATTTACCTATTAAATGACACTCTAATTTTTGAGCCAAAGATCGTTATTGAATTTTATGTTATTTTAAAGGACAGTGCTAAAGTTAATAAGAAGTTAAAAATAAGGAAGATTAAAAATATATACCAAGACATACACCAATATAAACACGTATACATACACACACAAGAAAGGAAATGGGATGGAAAAACTGGAATTTAAGGCACATTATTAAAAAAAGGTAATTTCAGTTTAATAAATGTCACAGTCAGATGACAAAATATGAAAGGCTAGAAAAATATCTGTGAGAACTATGCATCCAAATTCATATTTTCTTAGTGGGAGAATTTAATGAACTAGTGTCAATTTTAAAGTAATATACTGAGACTATTTCTCTATAACAGAGAGTATTCTTTTTCAGGGGCCTTGGAATATTTATTAAAATGCATCATATTTGTCAAAAAAATACCTCAAAATTCCAAACTGGAGAAATTTCAGAGGTCACAGCCACTGACCATTCAGCATAAAAAATTCTCCAGAAATTATAATTATAAAATGAAGTTTGAAAATATGCAAAATTATATATGGAAAGAGGGATATAAACACAGATACCGGGGAAATTTTTAAAGTAAAAGAATACACTTTTCAATTTTTATTAATCAACATTATACATTTGAAAACCTCAATATAAACTCTCAGTGGAGAGTTCTATAAGAAAGCAAAAATTACCAGAATTGCAATTGTAAGCATTAATGTATCAATAACTTCAGACTAACACAACAATGACTCCAAAAAATGCACTTGGTCAAAATGATTTGAAAGGCAAATTCTTTCTATTTATCAAGGGAAATATAAAAATAATTTATGTAATAGAGTATGGAGAGTAGATAAAAAGATGGAAGTGTTCTCCAAACATTTTTCTAATACAGATAATCCTGATAATGTTAAACTTGGCACACACATGCTCACACACACAGAGAATATTAACATTTTGGGTGTCATACTGGACTGTTTGCTGTATGCATTTTAATTTCATTAACAAGATTTTTGATATACGCACTTGGATATCAATAAATCGTCCATAAAATCTTAAGAGCACAATTCCAAAATAAAACCTGAGCATCTTGCATTTATCAGTATAACAAAACAACAAAACAATCTGGCCAAGTGGAATTTAATTCAAAATAGAAGAAGGATGCTTAATAGAATTTTATTAATCTAATCAATTAAGTAGGAGGCCAAAAAATATATGAACCTATTGATTAAAACCCACAAAAACATTATATATAATTTAAATTCCACTCTTCATAAAATCCTTGGCAAATTTGAAGTGGGGGAAATTTTTAAAAGGATCATTAAGAATATCTTTATCAGGACAAAAACTTACAGATATTTAATCATAAAGCAGTAGAGCAGAATGGAATACTATTATTTGGTATGGATTCCATAGAGTTAGTAAAGGCAGGGAAATATGTTTGAAGGTAATATATGCAGCTCAGTGTCAAGTCTTAAATTTGGCTTGCATCACCCATTCATGTTGGAAGGTTGTTCTCTATAGATATTTTGTTTGTTTCTATTCTCTTCTCTAGAGGAATTCCAATTAGAGTTTGCAGCAAGATAAGAAACCTCACTATTAACACTTTTAAAAAAGAAAAGTATTTCTAGCCAATATTAAATGGCAAGAAAAAGAGATAAAATTACAACTGTCAGCAATGAAAAGAGAAATATCCGTATTAGATAATGTTAGAACATGTAAGGAAATGACAATCAACTGAATGACACATTATAGAATGTACAGATATACAAAATATAATGAAAACTATAGTTTCTTTAAACATCACAAATAAACTGTCAGAAGCCACAATAAAAAGCAGCCTATTTTTAAAAAGCGAATTAAAGGTAAAACACTCATGATTAAGATGAACATACCCCAAATCAACATGTTCAAAGTCATAAAATTTTTCCCTGGAATACAAACTTGGAAAATTCTTAAATGCTGGATTGTTAGCAAGGTTCCTGATATGGAGGAATCAATATTTTAGGTATTTCTATGATGTATATCAGTCTGTTTGTTCATTCACTCTCATTTATTCCTTTGGGATTATTTATTGAATATGTGCTCTAGGTTATACACCAAGTTAGGTGGTGGGATGCAATGGTCAGTATTCTAGTTGGAATTTTTTGCAAAATGTTTCTAAAATATAAAGGGTAGAATGTATGAGGAGGAGCTTGCCCTACCAAAAAGATAATAATAATAATATGAGTGTGATAGAAGTACAAGACAAGATAGATCAATCATAGAAATAGATGAGAAAACCCTAAAATGAAAATGCCAAAGATGATCTGATAATGCCAGGTGTTGGCAAGGAACTCATACATTGTTTGGGAGAGTAGAAATTGTCACAATCAATTTAGAAAGCAATTTGGTAAAATGCAGCAAAGTTGAAGATGAGCATTTAATTTAATTTAATTTTTAGTGTTTTGGAAATACCAGGGATTGAACCCAGTACATTGTACATGGGAAGCAGGCATCCAAACCAGTGAGCTACACCTACTCTGAAGATGAACATTTTAACCACCTCACAGTTCCACTTCTTGGTGCCTCCCCAAGAGGGAAAATTTCTTGGTGAAATTTTTGTAAATATGCACAAAAAGCATTATTTGTAATAGAAAAATATATAGAGTAACCATCTAACATTCTCTTACTGGGGAAAAGATATGCTTATTTCTACAATTGCATACTCCTTATCAGATAAAATGGGTTAAATGCATTAAATGTTCCAACATGTATTGACAAGCATAAATGTCAAAAAAATTTTTTTTGAAAATTCTGAAAAAAAAGGGAGCATACAATATGACATTTGTATAACTTTGAAATCTAAATTAATAGTGCATATATTTTATGGATACAAGCTTTTGTATAAAAGCCCAGAAAGCAGACATGGAGTGACACCCATCAATATTAAGATGGTGATTATCACTAGTGAAGGAGGAAGGAGGATGGACTGAGGCCAACAGGTTTTTAGATGCAGTTATAATATTTTATTTTTAATTAATATCTAATATCTGCTTAATTATCATGTATTAATGCAAAACACATTAATTATTATATATTAATATGTAGGTGCATGTTATAAAATTGGCTACATTTAAGAATATTTGAAATCTTTGATCATTTAAAAAAATAATTTAAAAAATGAAAGCTTCCCAACAACAAAATGTAATGCTTGATAATTTTAAAACAATTGATGCAAAAAATGAAAGCCCCAACATTAAATGTTACTGGAAAAGCATGGGATAACTTTCTGATATTAACAATTACCCCTTAAAAAAACATTTAGCGACATTGAGAAATATTTATAATACAGTCAATGAAAATAGACACAGATTAAAGAGAATATGTGATATGATCCTAGTTTTGTGATTAAAAACACATATATGTATAATAATAGTAGATAAGTATTCAAAAATTAAAATAATGTTTGTCAGAGTCAGAATTAGACATTATTTTTCTTCTGATTTTTTTTAGTTTATCTAGTATATATATATATATATAAATATATATAATCCATATTGTTAAAGTGGATATAACAAAGATACGAAATTGTAAAGGGCAAACATTGTAATTCAACAAAACTTGTTAGTAATGTATTATGCTCCAGGCGCTTCACTTTATAATTAGGATCACCCCATGATACATTCTAGGGTATAGGTTTATCGCTAATATGATGCATTTAATAATAGGAGGAGGATCCTATTTCTACAAAGACCTCAATCATATAGGCTGGAGTGGCTTGCTTAGCACCCTGGAGTCCTACCTTAGCCCGCATTTCTTTAGTCTGTTGATAAGCACAATTGAGGACAGAGCTGTGGCTGGAACCAAGTGAGCTAACTCAGAGGAGGAAGTATGGGAGGCTGGCTAAAGAGTAGTGGGCCACACATCAGAAGACAGGGATTCAGCTTTACTACTTACTAGATTTTTTGTTGTTGTTATTTGTTTTTAGTTTGATACGTTTCAGGAATAGTAATACTGATTCACAAATTTCTTTTTAAGTTTGTGACAAAAAATCATTAGCAAAACCTTTTAGCCCTCCATAGGTGCTTAGTAAAAGTTAATTAAATCTGATGCTACCAATATGTCTTTAAAGAAGAAAATTTCTTTTAAAATTTCCAGAGTTTATTTTTCACTTGCTGGTGCATTTCTTTTTTTTTCTTTATAACAGTCAAATAAAGCCTATTTAAAGGGAATTTCATCAAGCTTCTTTTTTTTTTTTTTCTTCCCCTTGCTTCTCCAAGTTCACCAAGAGGCCTCGAGGTTCAGCCTGACACCATTAAAATCCTTCTCTAAGTCCTGTGGACATAACTTGCCTTCTTCTAAGTATTTAATCTTTAATATTGGAGGGCAGTGCAGACATAACAAGCCTCTCTTCACTGGTCCTTGTCACTTATTAAAGTCACTTTGATAATTTGCAATCATCTCAGACAGTAAAGGTACCAATAAAGGGACAAAAGCCAAGAGACTTTTACAAGTCCAAGTTAGCTTAGCTACATTAACGGAGTTATTCATTAACTTATAAAGAATGGAAGGTGTGTTTTGCACTTTGTTCAGTGAGGTGATTCCAGTCTGTTTGAACTTCCTAACTGATGGCGTATTCAGAACTTTGATTTCGTCTGCAGGAGATCTCACCAACATACGTGTGTCAAAGCTCTTTAGGCACGGACTGATAGGGAACTCTGTTCAAAAAGAAAATCCCCCCAATTCTTTTTGACAAATTCTTTTGCAGCATGAAGATTGACACTAAAGTTCACAACCATCCTGGCATTAAGTATGCAGAGAGAAGTACAAAGATGCAATCAGGAAAGGGGTTAACATCCAGTAATAGCCAAGACATTATCAGTAAAAATCAGGCAATTGCAATTGATAAAATTCTTTCATATACTCAATGAGTTTGATTATTATAAAAATTCAGTGAATTCAAGGTTATGTTGGTTAATATTTATAGTGTATAAGCTATTTGCAGACATTCTGCTCAGCACTTTGTGCGCATTAACCCATTTAATACCATGAGTGTTATAAGTCTTGTTTCCAGGTAAGGAGATGAATATACAGAGAGGAGAGGCAGTATGACCCAAATCACAAAGCTGCGGAGTGCCTGCGCCAGGACTCAAACCTAGAGCAAGGAGGTGGGGACAACATTATTATGCTAATGAATGGCACTGAAATTATTTCCAAGGAGAGAACCATTGTAAGAAAGTGTCTTGCTTGATGAGTAGATGAGTGGGTTTGTACAACATCAGAGAAGAATTTGGACTTCTTGATGCTATAGGGCTGCATGGGGTGGTAGATAATGGTGAGAGGGAGAATGAATTGCTAAACCTGAAATGTGTTTACTATGTAATAGACATCCTCAATGTAAATCAGTATAGCCTGCTAAATTTATTCATGTGGTCTTGGTTTGTTTTTTTTTTGTTCGTTTGATTGATTTTTTGTGGTGGAAATTAAAGTGCAAATTTTTATGTTGGGGTAGAGGTGGTATGACTGAAAAACAGCACTTAGGATTATTATGGCAACTCAGGATGGAGGATTATCATCCTAAAGTCACAATAATAGAAAATGAGTTTTATGATCAGTTCAATTTGACAACTAAAGAATCTGAGTCATAGAAAGAACATTCCCAAGAACACAACACTGGTTCCAGCCAGAATTGAACCCATGGGAGTCTGAGTCCACAGTCTGCATGCTGAATAGTTATAAAATGTGACCTCTCCAAAATGGCGGATTCTTACTGCTTTTAGTGCATAAAGAGAAGATGTTTTTTGACCCAGGCAGGGGAAGAAGTCCCAGTCCTCTGCCAAAAGATGATTTTCTCAGTGACAAAGGGAACTGTGGGTAATATTAGTGACCTTAGAATTGGGATTTACAATAAGGGAAACCAGAAATGACTCCAAGAGAATAAATTTCATAAAACTAAATTGAAAAAAATTCACCACACCTGAAAATTACCTAGTTTACATATTTTTTCTTATCATAAGGTTTCCAAAAAAAATTCATTAAGGAAATCTGCATCTAAGCAGCTGGCTGCACGTGTTGATTGGACTGGATAAAGAAGAAGAGAGCGAAGTGGATGTGGCTCAACAAGTTGTGTGCCTGCCTACCACATGGGAGGTCCCAGGTTCAGTCCTGGTGCCTCCTAAAGAAGACAAGCAGACACCTGCACCCACCGCAACAAGCAGACGCCTAAACAAGCAGATGCCACAAGCCAGCAGACGTCACAGCCCGTGGGGAGTGGATGTGGCTCAGGCTGTTGGGCACTCGCCTCCCATATGGGAGGTCCTGGCTTTGGGTCCTGGTGCCTCCTAGAGAAGGCGAGCAAACAATGAGCAGACAGACAAAAGAACCTTCTGGGGGATGGGGGATAAATAAAAAAAATAAAGTAAATAAATCTTAAAAAAAAAAAAGAAGAAGAGAAGATGGAGGGGAAAGTAGAATAATATCAGGGATAAAATCTGGAGAATTCTTTGCATTTTGGGGTCATGGCATTTAAAATCCATCCCAATTTTCCAGGCAAAACGAATAGGAATTGAAAACTGAATCTGATTTGGAGGACTAGCTCCATACCCATTGTGAGAAGAATTCTTCCTAATGACAGTTGGTGCCTACAACATTGATACATTAATTAGAGGCTAAAATTACTGAGAATAGACATTACACACTCTGGAAAATAAACACAGTTCCTGGAGAAAGGCAGAATGGAACTACTCATAACCAACATGTGGCAAGACACATCCCTCTATAGTAAAGTGGGAAACACCTGAGTATTTCATATTCTTCAAACATTTCCCGTGCTGACTCCTTTATGAGTATTTCTTGTTGCTTGATCCCAAGAGGTATGCCATAGTAGAATCTTTATGCCCAACCTAAGCACAATTTAAACCCATGTTTAAATCCACATTCTATTACAATATATTGGAGACAACTAGAAACATTCCTTCCTGTGATAATTCTGCACATTCTTTAAGAAGAATATAAAACTACCTCTCAGTTTTCAGTTTTCTTCTGTGACAAATAATCTCATGTCCTTTTATCTTTCCTCAGAGGTCTCATTTTCCCAGGCTTTAATCATTTTTATTGTTTCCATCTGTACCTACTTTATTTTTTTCCTATCCCTTTCAAAATATGTACCTGCAAATAAAATATAGTAGTAACAAAATTGGGATAGTTCTAAAATACATATTGGTTTGTTATTGGAATTAATATCTCTATTAGGATAGAACAACAGATAAGAAATGGTGGTAAAAGCAAAGAGGAAAATGGGAAAACTTAACTGCTACCATAAAAAAATATTTTCAGATAAAAAAAAAAAGTAGATCTAAGTAGTGGAATTTGCCCTAAAAAGAAATTGGAAAAATGCATAACATTATGAGAAAATGGCAATTATGGTATTTAAATAAATAAATGAACACAAAAATTATATCTATAATATGATTACAATTGCAAATATATGCTTGCATATAAATGGGTAAGAACTGAAGACGAACATATATGGGGAAAATTTTTTCTTAAAATAGCACACATTTTTGCATATTATTTAACAATTTTAATTTCCCTGATTTTAGTAGTACTATGTGTGCAATAAGTAAAACTTACAATTCAGAAGAACTATCTGGAGAGTAAGAAAGGGATGCTTAGGATACCTAAGAATGTGATAATATTTAAGGATAGTAAAAAAACTCAAAGTGCATACAGGTCTGTGCTACACTAAAGTATGTAATAAATCCAACAAAGATCATCTCCTTTTACTATTCATGCTTGTGATGTATAGAGTATGAAATAATAACATCCCTTCAAGTATTCTGGGTTTTGACCTATTCCACAAATTAGAATGGCAATAAAAAATAAACAAAGAAAAAGTAGTCTCAGAATCACAGAAGTTTAGGTCAAGGAGTACCCCTAAGAATCACCTAGTCTAACACTCTAATTTTACAGATCCAAACTAGAGAACTAAATTTTCTAAAGTGATTATCAATATAGCAACACAGAATACATATATGCTCTGTTCCAAGGCACCTACAGCTATTTGCATGTCATACTCTGCTAAATACTGCAGACAGCCCAAGGATTATAGAAAACCATTAAATGAGGGTATCAAGAACTTTTTTTTGTAATTTCTTTGTTGGTAGAGACTGTGTTTCCTATCAATTGACATCTGTATTAGTCAGCCAAATGGATGCTGATGCAGAATACCAGAAATCACTTGGTTAACATAAAGGGTATTTATTAGGGGTAGAAGCTTACTGTTACCAGGCCATAAAGCACAGGTTACCTCCATCACCAAAGTTTATTGCCATGTGTTGGAGCAAGATGGCTGCTGACGTCTGTAAAGGTTCAGGGTTCCTGGGTTCCTCTTTTCCCAGGGCTTGCCTCTCTCCGGGCCCAGCTGCTCTGGTATCTCCACAAGGCCAGCTGTAGACTATTAGGCAAATGGCTTGCTTCTCTTCCTGGGGCCTTCTGTCTTTCCTCACAACCAAGCACCTCTGTTTGCTTACTTCCCATGGCTCCAGCTTTAAAACTCCATCTAGGGAGTGTGTGAGTGTTCATCTGGTCATAATGTGTTGTATCAGTGGGTGAAGACCCACATAATGAGCGGGAAGGAGTTGGACTCCCATCTTTGGGAGTACCGATTCATTCAGAAATAGACTGGCAGTGGTCTCTCAAGAGCAAGGGTGGTTCCTAATAGGGGAGGACAAACCAGTGTGTCAAGACCTTGTGTTGCATGTAACTATGAATCTTGGCATCCAATGAGTCAAGCCAGGGGTTGTCATGGGCCCCAGGGGGATGGGGAGGGAGGAACAGAATAGATAAAACAGGGGGTATTTAGTGGTTAGTGGAAATGTTCTTCACTACCTTACAGTGATGGAAACAGGGCATGGTAAATATCATCAAAATTTATAAAAGTGTACAGTCTAAAATGCAAACCATACTGTAAACCATTGACAATGTTTAGTAGCTATGCTTCACTATTTGTATATCAGTTATAACAATGCTACAATCCACATACAAAAAAGTCTTTAATATGGGGTGATGAAAGGGGGAGGAGGTTGGGTACATGAGTGTCTCTTGTATTCTGTGTGTGACTTTGCTGTGACCTAAAACTTCTTTGAAAATAAAATGAAAAATAGTGAGACACTGGGAAATGAGAGGGGGTAGGTGCCACGGAACAGACTGGACACCAGATATTGCAGTGATAAAAGGCAAAATGTCAAAAAAAATTTTTCTTTTTAATTTTTTAAAAATATTTTTCATTTTTTAAATATCTCAATCTTTTAGTTTAATTTAATTTTAGTTTTTTTTTTTTAAGTTTTCATGTATTTCATCTCTTACATTTAAACTTACCATTATTTTTTCATTTTCCTATGAATTGTATTTGGCTATTGTATTGGCTTCATCTTTAAAGAAGCTTTGGATCACAGAAGGGTTACAACTGGGGTGGGAGAGGATCATTGGTGGGGGGTGTCAGGGATGGGGGGAGCATGGGAGGAAATTCACCTGAACATACATACTAGATATATAAAATTGTTCAAATTTTCATGGGGCATTGTCACAGTAGGTGGAGAATCACTCAATAAATGAGAGAATACTGAATTCCCATCCTGGAGAGCTCTGCCACATTCTCCAAGGGAGCAGCAACAATCCCCCAAGTGTCTGGCAAAGGAGGATGATCCACTGATGGATCATCCAATAATCCATCCTTACTAGCCTTATGAGTCTTTGCTCTTGAAATTGAAACTTAACCTATTGTTATGGGGTGCCTAAGAGCTGCCTCCTGAGAGCCTCCTTGTTGCTCAAATGTGGCCTCTCTCTAAGCCAAACTCAGCATATGAATGCATTACCTTCCTCCCAGCATGGGACATGACTCCCAGGGATGAGCCTCCCTGGCAATGAGGCTCAAGTGTCAACTGGCAATACAATTGGAAAAAGACCTTGAATAAAAGGGGGAAAAGGTAAAGACAAATGAGTTCATATGGCTAAGAGACTTCAAAGTGAGTTGGGAGGTCATCCCAGAGGTAACGCTTACGCACATCTCAGTAGGACCTCATAGACTTCCAAAGTGGATATCACCCCAAATAGAGGGGCTCCTGAAGGCTCTGGAGACACCCAGGTCCTATGTCAGGGTGCATAGCTCTGGAGTTTGGAGCCTTGCCAGTGGGCCCTACTTTGGAATTTGTGCTCCTGAGAGTGACAGTTGGACTCAAATATGTCTTCCCTGCACATGGTTCATCTGTCCCTTCTATTCAACCTATACATGGTGCTGGAGTTTGTAGGTGTACATCCAAGAGACTGGAGTCTTTGGGCTGTCCATGTGCCAGCTGGGCCTGGAACCTCAGTAGAGCAGCAACTCCTACTCTACAGCTCATTGTACTCACCCAGGATAACTGGTGGGGAGATGATGATGGACAACGGCCGTCCCAGGAAATGGAGAGTGTATGCAGCTGCAGGCAAGATAATCCCATCCATCTTCCCCATGGGATATAAGCCCCCTCTCAATTGGAGGTGGAGTGCACATCATCATCCCAGACTCCTCAGGATTGGGGGAAGAGCTATGGACTAGAATGGACTTACTGGTATTCTGTTATGGACATATTGTGATTCAAGCAATGGTTAAGAAATTACAACATTAATGTGGAGCCAGTGGCCACTGGATGCTCAGGGGTCAGGGAGAGGGAAAAGCAATTGTAATACAGGGACTTTTTTGGGACTTGGGAATTGTCCTGAGTGACATTGCAATGACAGATATAGGCCATTTTATATCACCATATAACATGCAGAACTTGTGGGAGAGAGTGTGGTCTACAATGTGAACTATGGTCCATGCTTAATGGGAAAGCCAGGATGTGTATATCCATTGCAGGTGATGTGCCACACTAATAAAGGATGTTTATGTGGGAGGTTATGGGAGGTGTGGGAGGTGGAGCATATGGGAATCCCTATAATTTTTGTGTAACATTTATGTAATATAAGTATCTTAAAAAAATTTTTTTTTTAATTATTAAAAAAATAAAATATTCTGTGCTCTTAAACACACACACACACACACACACACACACACACACACACTCCAACTAACTCCTCTGTTCTGTCATGTAGTTTTATCTCTGAGTCCCCACCCACCAATGGGCGGGGAATGAACATCCTATGGACGTGGCCCAATCAAAGCCCTAATCATAACTTAATCATGCCCAGAGGAACAGACCAGTTTACAAGCACAATCCAATACCTATTTTTGGAATTCATAACTATATCAAACTGCCACAACATCTTACACAAGTGTGAGCCAGTATAGGAAACCATAAGTGGTTGGTCTTTTGTTGACTCACAAGAAAAAAAGAGAATATCATAAATCATAAGTTATGAGATGTTGAAATTCCATAGAATTTTGAGGTATTTAAGACAGGATTTTATTGCAGTTTATTGGCTTTGATTTCTTGAGGCTTTTAGTTAATTTTTAATCAACTATGGTTTCATTTAATATTTAATTCATAGCTGGAAATTATGTCGAACCTTTTCAGCTATGTTGGTGCCCATTTTCTTATCTTTGATCTTGGATTTGTGGAAATGTTTTTCTTCTTATCTCATGATATGAATCCTAAACAAAGTTATTTTTCTGATCTTACCTGAATAATATCAACCCATTGTTTTTAGTAGCAAAATAGATTTGTCCTATGGCAAGCTAAGAAAATATCCTGAACACTTGAATATAGCAAAAAGCATTTCCCATTTTCCTTTTCCCCCCAACTTTTTATTATGAAAATGTTCAAATATACAGAAAATTTTAAAGAATAATACAACAAATACCCATATACCTACCATCTGCTTTAATTTAAAAAAAAATATTTTAAAGAAGCTTTAGATTACATAAATGTTACATCAAAAATATAGGGGATGCCTATATACCCCACCCCCACCCCTTCCCACACTTTTCCACATTAACAACAACTTTCATTTGTGTGGTACATTTGTTACCATTGATGAACACATATTGAAGCATTGTAGTAACCAAGGACAATAGTTTACATTATAGTGTACGCTTTGCCCCACACAATTTTATAGGTTTTGACAAAGTATATAATGGCCTGTACCATCATTGCAATGTCATACAAGACAATTCCAATGCCCCCAAAATGTCCCTATGTTGTACCCAATCTTCCTCTCCCTCCATTCAGAACCTCTAGTGGCCACTGCCTTTATATCAATGATACAAGTTCTCCATTGATAGAATGATAATAAGTCTATTTAGTCATTAGTTGCTTTCCCCTCTTAAGTTTGTTTATTCCTCAATATTGAGGATTTTGGGATGGTCATGCCCACTCTGTTTTTGATTGCGAGAGGGCTTAGATCCCATTGGGCAGATGGATGGAACTGTATTGCTTGCTGTTGTAGACACTCTCTGCCTTCTGGGATGGGTGTTGTCCATCATCATCCTTTTTTTAAATTGTCCTGGGTGAGTCTGATGAACTAGAGAGTAGTTGTTGCAACTCTACTGAGATTCAGGGCTCAACTGGCAAAAGAACAGACTGAAGATTTAGTCTCTGGGACATATATTTAACAAGTATAGTGCTAATAAGTTTCAAATAAAAGGGACAGAAGAGCCATGTGTAGGGAAATTATAAATGAGTCTAGCACTGTTACATTGAGGAGCATAAATTCCAGAGTAAGTCCCACTGACAGGGTGCCGAATTCCTGAGATTGTCTGCCCTGCTTATAGTGTCTAGATATCTCTAGAGCCGGCTGTTTGAGGCACTATTTACTGTGGCAGTCAATGAGATCATACTGAGGCATGCATAAGCATAACCTCTGGAATAACCTTCTGACTCACTTTGAAATCTCTTAGCCATATAAGCTCATTTGTATTTAATATTTCCCCCTTTTTGTCAAGGTCTTTTTCCAGATTCATCACTACTCACTGTTAATAATCCCTCAGTGCCAGGGAGGCTCATCCTTGGGAGTCATGTCCCACACAGGGGGAAGGTAGTGTGTTTATATGCTGAGTTTGGCTTAGAGACAGGCCACATTTGAGCAACAAGGAGGCTTTCAAGAGGTAACTCTTAGGTAATACATAATACTAAGCTAAGTTTCAATTTCACAAAAAAAGGTTCCTAATACCACCATCAATATCAAGGGCGTGTTGTAATGGTCTGTCCTCTTTGGCTAGCACTGCCCATGTACTCGGGAGATTCTTGCTGCTCTATCAGAGAATGTAGCAGGATTTCTCAGGATAGGAATTCAACATTCTTTCAGTTACTTTGTGGGTGACCACCCACTGAGAAAACACCCCATGACCACTTGAACATATTCATATATCATAGAGGCATGCCCCAAGTGCACCCCTTCCCACTCATCCCCCATCACTGACACCTCACACCAGTGATCCTCCCCTGCCACAGTTGTGACATTTCTGCAACCCAAACCCTCCCCCAAAACAAAGCAAAAAAACTTAACAAAACAACAAAAAAACCAAACAAATAAAATAATAATGAAAACAAATAAAATACAAAAATAAAAATAAAAAATAATACAATTTTTTTTCATTGTGTCTTTCATCACTGTAAGATCTGTTATCTTTTATGTACAGTGACAATTTCTTCTGTAAGTTCCCCCAGTGTCTTATTTTTTTGTTGTTGTTTTTTTACTTAAATTTCAAAAAATGATTAAGTTATAGAAAAGTCACATAGAAAATATAGGGGATTCCATATACCCAACCCCTCCCACTCTCCAACTATCCCCTATTAATAACATTTTTACATGTGTATGGTACATTTATTACAATTGATGTACAAATATTGAAGCATTGGTAATAAATATGGCGAATGGTTTACATTGTGGTTTACATTTTACCCATACACTTTTATAGGTTTTGACAAAATTTAAAATGGCCTGTATCTGTCATTGCAATATTATGGAAAACAATTACAATGACTTAAAAATGCCCTATGTTCCTTCTATTCTATTCTTCCCTTCCCTTCCCCTTGGAGCCTATTGTAATTACTAAGTTTCAATTTTTGAAGAATAAGGTTCATGGTTACATGCAATAATATTGAGGGCTTGATGTGTAGATCTGTTTTCCTTTATTAGGCACTGCCTATGTTCTCAAGAGATTCTTGACCCTCAAATTGAGAACATACCAGGATCCCCAGGATGGGAGTTTAATATTTAGTTGTTTATTGTGTGGGTCTCCACCCACTGAGCTAACACACAATGACAAGATGAAAACTTACTTATTCCATAGAGGCATGCCCCAGGTCCACCCTATCCTGCATATCTCCTCACCACTAACACCCTGTACCAGTAACTCTCCCCTGCCATATTTGTCAAAAGAACACTCCCACCATTGTAATTTTAACCACAGACCTAAAAATCCCGAGTTCACCTGTTCCTTCCTCCAGCCCTTCCCCAAGTTCCACGAATAGTCCAACGCAACCCTCCCACTGTACTCTGCCTTACATTCCAGCCCTATAGAACCAAATAACATCACTGCACCACTATCACCACCATCCACTGCCCATTTACCCCCTTCCACGTTATTAATAGATTTTGCCCATATTGGGCATCAGCTTACCATCCTCTACACCCTTTCTGTCTCCTGATAACCTATCTTCCAGACTCTAGTTCTGTGAGTCTGCTCAATTTACTTAAGTCATATCACTGAGGCCATGTAATGTTTGTCCTTCAGTGACTGGCTTACTCCACTCAACATAAGGTCTTCAAGATTCATCCATGTTGTCCTGTGTATTACTAATGCATTCCTTCTTACAGCTGAGTAATATTCCATTGTATGTATATACTACAATTTGATTATCTATTCATTTGTTGATGGACACTTGGGTTGCTACCAACTTTTAGCAATATTGAATAATGCCACTATGAACATTGGTGTACATATATCTGCTCATGAACCTGCTTTCATTCTTCTGGGTGCATAGCCCAGAAGTGGGACTTCTCAATCATATAGCAGCTCTATAGTTAGTTTCCTGAGGAACCGCCAAAGTGTCCTCCACAATGGCTGTACCATTCTAAATTCCCACCAGCAGTGGATAAGTGTTGGTTTTCCTCCACATCCTCTCCAACACTTGTCCTTTGTTTTTTTAATTGCTACCATTGTAATAGGTGTCAGATGATATTTCATTTTAGTTTTGATTTGCATTTCCTAATAGCTAGTGATGTTGAGCATCTTGTCATGTGCTATTTAGCCATTTGTATTTCTTCTTTGGAGAAGTGTCTATTCAAATCTCTTGCCCATTTTTTAAATGGGTTGTTGTCTTTTTTCCCCCCAAGATGTTGGATTTCTTTATATATGTTGGCTATTAGGCCCTTATCAGATAAATAGTTACCAAATATTTTCTTCCATTGAGTAGGCTGCCTTTTCACTTTCTGGTCAAACTCTTTTGAGGCACAAAAGATTTTAATTTTGAGGTCTCATTTATATATTTTATCCTTTGTTGCTCATTCTTGGGTGTAGAGTTTATGAAACCATTTCCAGCTACAAAATCAGGTAGATGCTTCCCTAATTATATTCTAGGAGCTTTATGGTTTTGGTTCTTATATTTAGGTCTTTGATCCATCTTGAGTTAATTTTGTATAGGGTGTGAGATGGTGATCCTCTCTCATTATTTTGGTTATGGATATCCAGTTCTCAAAGCATCATTTTTTGAAGAGGCTATTCTGTCCCAGTTGAGTGGGCTTGTTGGCCTTGTCTAATATCATTTGACTGTATATGCAAGGATCTATATCAGAACTCTCAATTCTGTTCCATTTGTCCATTCTGTTCCATTTGACTGTATATGCAAGGATCTATATCAGAACTCTCAATTCTGTTCCCTTTGTCCAAAATACTTAGCAAGTATTTTGTTGGGTCAATACCACGAAGTTTTGAACACTGAAGCTTTGTAGTATGCTTTAGAGTCAGATAGTGTGATTCCTCTAATTTCATTTTTCTTTTTCTATATGTTTTTGGCTATTCTGGGTCCCTTGCCTTTCCAAATAAATTTCATAATTAGCTTTACCAATTCTGTAAAAAATGCTTTTGTAATTTTTTATTGGATTGCATTAAATCTGTAGATCAATTTGGATAGGACAGACATCTTAATGAGGTTTAGTCTCCCAATCCATGAACATAGAATATTCTTCCATTTGTTTAGGTCTTCTTTGATTTCCTTAAACAATGTTGTGTAGTTTTTTGAATACAGGTCCTTCACTTCTATAGTTAAGTTTATTCCTAGGTATGCGATTCTTTTAGTTGCTATTGGAAATTGAATTTTTCTTGATTTCCTTCTCAGATTGCTCGTTATTGGTGTACAGAAATGCTATTGATTTTTGCATATTGATCTTATATCCTGCCACTTTAATGAACTTATATATCAGCTCTAGAAGCTTTGTTGTAGATGTCTCAGGGCTTTTTAATGTATAGGAACATATTACCTGCAAATAGTGAAATTTTTACTTATCCCTTTTCAATTTGGATGCTTTTTATATCTTTTTCTTGCCTAAGTTCTTCTAACACAATGTTGGAAGTGCTAACATTGTGTTAGTAACAATGTTAGCAGGTACTTCTAACACAATGTTAAATAAAAGCAGTGACAGTGGGCATCCTTGTCTTGTTCCAGATCTTCGAAGGAAAGACTTTAACATTTCACCACTGAATATGATGTTAGCTGTGGCTTTTTCATATATATCATTTATCATGTTGAGGAAGTTTCCTTCTATTTATATCATTTGAAGTGTTTTTATCAAGAGAGGGTGCTGTATTTTGTCAAATGCTTTTTCTGCATCAACAGAGATGATCACGTCATTTTTTTTCCTTTTGATCTGTTAATGTGGTGTATTACATTGAGATTTTCTTATGTTGAACCCTCCTTGCATACCAAGGATGAAACCCACTTGGTCATGGTGTATAATTCATTTATGTGTTGTTGAATATGGTTAGCAAGTATTTTGTCGAGGATTTTATCATCTAGTTTCATCAGAGAGATTGGTCTATAGTTTTCCTTTCTTGTGTCATCTTTGTTTGGCTTTTGTATTAGAATGATGTTGGCATCATAGAATGATTTAGGCATTGTTCCTTCTACTTCAATTTTTTGAAGAGTTTAAGCGGGATTGGTATTAGTTCTTTCCAGAATGTTTGGTAGAATTCACCTGTAAAGCCATCTGGTCCTCGGCTCTTTTTGGTTGGGAGGTTTTTGATAACTAATTCTATCTCATTACTTGTGATTGGTCAATTTCTTCTTTCATCAATGTAGTCTGCTTGTGTGTTTCTAGAAATTTATCCATTTCATCTAAGTCATCCATCAGGTTGGCATATAATTTTTTAAATATCCTCTTATGATACTCTTTATATCTGTGGGATCAGTGGTGATATCCCCTCTCTCATTTTTAAAACTTATTGAAGTATATCACTCATACACAAACATACATAAACAATAAGTGTTTTGTAATAGTTGTGAACATACAAAACAAACATACATAACATCATACAGGGCTCTCATACTTCACTCTACCTCCAATACCTTGCATTGTTGTGAAACATTTTTAACTAATGATTAAAGAGCATCCTCAAAATATTACTACTAACCAAAGTATTTTCCCCCAACCCATCCTATTATTATTATTATTATTTTTATGTCATTTATACATGAACAAACATAAACAATAAGTGTATAGTAAAAGTTGTGAACTTACAAAGCAAACATGCACAACATCATACAAGGGTCCCATATATCACCCCACCACCAACACCTTGCATTGTTGTGAGGTATTTGTTACAAATTATGAAAGAATATTGTCAAAATCTTACTACTAACTATAGTCATTATCTTACATTTGGTTTATTTTTCCCCCAATACACCTTATTATTATTTTTAAAATATATTTTTATGACAGAAGTTGTAAACTTCCAAAACAATCATGCACATGTACAGAATTTCCATACAACACCCCTTTATCAACACACCACCATGGTGGAACATTTGTTACAGATTATGAAGACAATATCATCAGATTATTACCAGGTCCGTAGCATACATGTGGAAAACTTTTTCCATACTCCCCTATTATCAACACAGTGCATCTTTGCCATAGATGCATGAATATTACATTATTACTGTTAACCACAGTCCATAGGTCACTCCAGTTGTATTTTTACCATGCTTCTCCACATTCCCACCACCCTGCAATAGTGATGTACATCTGCTCTAGCTCACAAAGGATACTCTTGCATTTGTACCATCAACCACAATTCTTTTTCACCTCTGGGATTACTGTGCTATTCAGAGCCCAGATTATTCTCTAGCTTTCTGTCAATTGACATTTACATCCCTAGACTAAAATTTTCAGCCACAATTACATTTATACACCAGTTGTTACTCACTATAATGTGTTACCATCAACTCTGTACATTTCCACACTTTTACAGTAAAGCTAATTAAAACTTCCACATACATTAAACATCAGTAGTCCATCTCAGTACTCATCTTATCTCTTTTAAGAATCCACCACCTACCACCAGGTCTTGAAGATATTTTCCTACATTTTCTCCTAGAAGATTTAATTGTTCTTGCTTTTAATATTTAGGTTTTTGATCCATTTTGAGTTAATTTTAGTATAAGTTCTGAGATAGGGGTCCTCTTTCCTTCTTTTGGCTATTGATATCCAGTTCTATCAGCACCATTTTTTGAATGGACTATTCTACCTGAGCTGGGTGGTTTGACAGGCTAGTCAAAAATCACTTGACCATAGATGTGAGAGTCTGTTTCTGAACCATCAATCCAGTTCCATTGGTTTATGTGTCTGTATTTATGCCAGTACCATGCTCATTTTACCACAGTAGTTAGAAATATGATTTAAAGTCCAGAAATGAGAGTCCTCCAAAATTGCTTTTCCTTTTTAAGATGTTTCTGGCTATTCAGGACCCCTTACTCTTCCAAGTAAATTTGATAATTGTGTTTTCCATTTATTTAAAAAATGCTGGTGGAATTTTTATTGGGATTGTGTTGAATTTGTATTTCAATTTGAGTAGAACCGACATCTTAATGATATTTAGTCTTCCAATCCATGAGCATGGAATATTCTTTCAATTATTTAGATCTTTTAAAATTTCTTTTAACAATGAGTTGTAGTTTTCTGAATATAAGTGCTTTACATCATTGGTTAAGTTTACTCCTGAATACTTGGCTTTTATCTGTCATAGTTTATTTCACCACCCTCTTGACACTTTTGGTTGCTTTAATTGATATAATCTTCATTTCTAGACTCTCTTCCAGGCCTCCTTCTCCTGTCTTTTCTTTTCAGGCTGTAGCACACCCTTTAGTATTTCCTGCAAAGCCGGTCTCTTGGTTACAGTTCACAGTTTCTGTTTATCTGTGAATATACTAAACTCACCCTCCTTTTTGAATGACAGTGTTGCTGGATATGAGATTCTTGACTGGAAGATTTTCTCTTGCAATATCTTAAATTTATCATACCACTGTCTTCTTGCCTCCATGGTTTCTGATGAGAAATTGGCACTTAATCTTATTGGGTATCCTTTATATGTGATGCATTGCTTTTCTCTTGGTGTCTCAGAATTCTCTCTTTGTCTTTGGCATTTGACATTCTGATTAGTAATTGTCTCAAAGTTTGTCTATTCAGATTTATTTGGGTGGGAGCACGTTGTGCTTCTTGGACATGGATATCCATGTCCTTCAAAAGGGCTGGGAAATTTTCTACCATTATTTCCTCAAATATTCCTTCTGCCCCTTTTCCCTTCTCTTTTCCTTCTGGGACACCCATGACACATATGTTTGCACATCTCTTGCTGTCATTTAGCTCACTGAGAACTTGTTCAATTTTTTCCATTCTTTTCTTCATCTATTCTTTTTTATATTCGCTTTCAGAGGCTATTTTTTCACTCACCAATCCTTTCTTCTGCCTCCTCAAATCTGCTATTATATGATTCCAATGTATTTTAAATTTCATTTATTACACCTTTCATTCCCCTAAGATCTGCTATTTCCTATGTATGCTTTCAAATTCTTCTTTGTACTCATCCAATATCTTCTTAATATCCTTAATTTCTTTAGCCATCTCATTGAATTTATGAAGGAGATTCGTTGTCTCAACTCCTTTATGTCATCTGGAGGCTTATCTTGTTCCTGTCACTGGGCCATATCTTCCTGTTGCTTGATGTGGATTGTAATTTTTTTGTTGGTGTCTTGGCATTTGGCTTACTAGAGTAATCTGGGTGCAGTTTCTCTCTTTAGTTTAGGGCTTTCTTGACCTTTCTCCCTTGCTGTTTGTGTAGTAGGAAACAAGGATGTAGTTGGTGCTGTAACCTGTGGAGGCTAAAGCTGCCCCATTTTCCCAGAGATGGATGAAGCTTGCCCCAACTTTCTCCTTTACTAGGGGTTGGGACAGAGCCACAGCTGTGTGTAATAATCCATGTCATGCA